>OLKM01000948.1:174156-189156 GCA_900291075.1 Melanogrammus aeglefinus | reverse complement strand
AAAAGTGCCATTGGGTTGTATGTGTATTTTGATGTGAAGTAAAATATTATCAGGCAATCATATTAAAATACAATAAGACTGAAAGTTACATCATTACATCAGATCAAAAGAAAGCAGAACGCTATATCTTAGCCTGGTGCAAGTGCTCCAATTTAATATTAAACACACACACACACACACACACACACACACACACACACACACACACACACACACACACACACGCACACACACACACACACACACACACACACGCACACACACACACACACACACACACACACACACGCACATACATACACACGTACAAACACACGTACAAAAACACACACGCACACACACACGTACAAACACACACACACACACACACAACACACACACACACACACACACACACACACATACATACACACGTACAAACACACACACACACATACACACACATACACACGTACAAACACACACACACACACACACACACACACACACACATACAACACGTACAAACACACACACACACACACACACACACACACACACACACATACATACACACACATACATACACACGTACAAACACACACACACACACACACAACACACTACACACACACACACACACACACACACATACATACACACGTACAAACACACACACACACACACATACATACACACACTATTACATACAAGCACACACACACAGTAGCCCCAGCCAGGGTCTTAACATTCCTGTGAACTTGACCCACTCTAACTGGCCATGTAACTACCCCCCCCCCCCCTCTCCCCCTCGCTCTACCTTTAATAAGAGCTTCAATTAAAAGCCTCATTTCCTCTCATCTGCCATCCCTTCTGAGGTTTCTAATCTGCGCGGCCCAGATGACCGGCTGTTGGCTGCTGGCGCCGTGTCTCAGAGTGGATGAAGGTCAACAGCTTTCCATCTCCTCCTCTACCCCCCCCCCCCCCCCATCATGGACACCCCCACCCCCACCAAGGCCATAACCTCCTCCACCACCTCCTCCATCACCACCTCAGCTCCCGTCTCCTCCGCCGCCAACACAACTATAACCACAACCAACTCTTGCACCAGCACCATGTCCACCAACCACCATCCCACCATCTCTCAACTGCCACGACCACTACCTCCTCCATCACCGGCTACTACTCAATTACAATTACAATCAGGGCATTTAGCAGACACTTTTATCCAAAGCGACTTACATCGGTTAATACGCACATTGGCACACCGACGGCAGAGTCAACCATGCAAGGCGACAGCCAGCTCGTCAGGAGCAGTCAGGTTTAAGTGTCTTGCTCAGGGACACCCCTAACACTCAGCTAGGAGGAGCTGGGGATCAAACTAGCAACCTATCGGTTACAAGACTCTACCTCCTGAGCTAATTCCATCACCACCACGTCTTCAACCACCTCCTTCACCTCAACCATCAACTCTGTGTACTCCATCACTACCACCAGCTCCTCCGTCATCACCAACACTACCACACTTCTTCCACCACCACCTCCACCAACTACCCTAACCAACACAATCAGCGCCTCCATCCCGGCCGAGGCCCAGTTTCCTGGGGAATCAATTTTGTCCGTTTAGCGCCGTCCTAAAATCACATCTTGTATGCACCGGGGTTTGTTTACTCGGTACTAGGAAGAAAGAAAAAGACATTAGGATAGATTCAGCTGACCGACACAGCAGGACAGCTCTGGGATTCACCTCTTAATGGGGTTTTGGACATCAATGGAAGTCCATGGCCCCCAAAGCAACGGGTTTATTTGCGCTGTTGGCAAGACAGACACAATACATGGCATACGGATAAAAAAAAATTTGCTTGTTCGTTTCAACCGGAGCCGACAAAGAGGCAAAACGCCGGCAATGTTCTTTATCTAATCAAAACACTTCCTCTCGGGGGATGAGGACAAAGAAGAAAGGCAGCAGTTCAAACACTGCGGTTCAAAATGAAAACAAAACAAAGGCTACATCTGTAGCTGCTATCCATGGGCACACTTGCTCTGCATGCAAAGGTACCGCCTAAGCCAAGACCAGTGTGACACTCCTAGCTAGCTGGTCTTCAGCTAGCTGAAGTCCAGCTAGTTCAGCTGTAGCTAGCTGCAGCTGGTTGCACCAGCAGAATGTAAGGTCCCACTTAGGCTTACTGAGAATAACCGGCCTTCTTGACAATGACCTGCAGCACAACACAAACCGAAATTCGGCTCTAAGTCCAGCGATGCAAGTGTTTGGCTCTGAGATATTTTGCCACTGGGTCTTTTCAAAACCTAGTTGGTGACTCTTTCCATGTGTACAAGTCTACTGTCTGCAGAGCGGTTCAAGCTGTAGCAGTGTCTCTGTGCAGGCATCTGAAAACATATGTTCGCTTCCCTGTACAGCCTGCGGAACTAAACCATGTCCGTCAACAATTTTATCAGATCGCTGGTTTCCCAAATGTGACTTTATTATAAAATCCGCCATCAAATAGCTTAACCTCACGCCTATACCGTCCATGTAAATTTTAGAGAATAAATTACTTAAACTGTTTTGTTTGCCCTCTCATTTGGGTGCTACTGCTAACGCGTCTTCACTCGGATAAGGTGGAAACTTGCCAGTACTTCCTGTTTACATTGTTGGCTGTCAAAGATTGGCTTGAAATTATCTAAACGTTATTAAAAGTGACACTGGTACAATTTACGCACTATTAACGTTACAACTTAAGTTATGGTGGGGCAATCAAAATTTAGAACACCTTTAATTTGAAACTAGCTACGTCGGGCGTAGGGTTAAGGCAGACTTTACACCCGAACTCATGATCGGCTTTACGTTCTGCTGGTGCAACCGACTGCTGGACTCTATTTAGCTAGTCTCCAGGTAGAGACCAGCTCATCTAGTCGCTCATCTAGTCTCTAGATGGCTCATCTCTAGCTAGCTCTTCTTTGCTGTGGCTAAAAATTATCATTAAAGTTTGAGGAGCAACGGCCAGGTGTTTGGAGGTAAAGCAACAGAGAGGAAAAAAATACCCAGAAGGCAATTTGTTTCACTCAAGCCAAGATTTAGTTGGCTCTGAGGGTGGCAGGGTGTCTTTAGCTCTCGGCGTGGCTCGCTCTGTTAGATGAAGAGTAATGACTGGGCCGCCGTGGCCCTGGGCCCTCAAGACGTGTCAGAAACATGGGCTAGCTACAGACATCATGATTACCCCGGGCCAAGGGAGCGCAAGTCGCTGCCAAAGCCTGTCACTAATGGTTTGAGAGAGCTGATTCAGCGGCCACGATCACACCAGCCTTTGCCCCTCCACCTCTCTTTCTCCGATTGTAGCATCTAGCGTAGCGATGCTAGCTAGCGACTGTAATCAGGTAATTGAATGGAAAGCGTGGCTACAGTTGAGCTGACATTGGGGCTAAATGTCCAATCAAGGGTGTTAGAACCTTGTGGTTCAGGGGGTCAATGCTGATGATGGAAACAGGGTAATATTTTGAAAGGTTCTTAGTCCTGCAAAGTCGGTGGGGTTAACTGTCATGATTGTAGCCTGTATACACTCTAACTCTGTGGTCAAACACTTCAGCAGAATTATGAGAAATCTGAGACAATTAGAGATAATAGATTGGCTAGCAAGACAATTTCAGAAACAAATGGATTTTATATTAGTTGTGATGGTTTATGTATATCTAAAGACTTGACCAAATCATAGCTTCAAAAGCAACAAAGAAAATAAGAAACACAATTTAGACACATGTTACTGAACTCTGGTCTTCAGAAAATATACTTATGTTATTTAGCAGGAACTTTGAATTAAGGAGGCATACAGTGGCATTCATGTGTTGAAGGAGGAGACAGGGGTTAGGCGTCTTGCTCAAGGATGCCTACAGGTAGATCGGGGATTTTGCCTTTTGGCAGAGCGTCAAACACCCTATCCACTGCAGTATAGTATTGACAGGGGACTAGGAAAGAGGTTTCACTCCCAGAAAAAATATTTTGGTTTTAAAACTTAATAGCCATATTCTACCTTAAGGCATCCTTTTGCACCTGCTCAAAAATAACTTCAATGAATAATTCATTCTGACAATATAATATAAAGAAATCTGTTTAGAAACAGTTCAAAAAATAATATCACAATCCTAACATTAAACATTTAGCCGTCATTGTTAAAAAGAAGTGTGGAAGCTCTCTTTCCTGGCTTCTAGATAGCTATGGTTTGTATTGAACTCAAATCCCAGAATGCACTGCATGATGGAGTACCATCCACGCATTGCGTAACCCCACTCCCGCAGCTTGGATACACAGAAGAATGGCCGGTTTTACTGATGCATACGATCCGGTATTGTGAGACAATCAGGGAAACAAATCAAACGATGGTTGACTGAAGCCCTCAGTTTAGTGACTGTGCTTTGACTGAAAATTTAGATCAAGTCTTAATGTGTTGTGATAAATGCTGTTCCTTTATTATAATGCAACATCTTTTTCCTTTGTGGGGAAACAAATATATAATGGTGGATGAATCCCTGGTTTAATGTATTTATTGGCCTTAAAAAAAAGGTCTGAAATATGACATCATGCCCTTGTTGGCAAGCAAACCCCTGGCTTCCCTTTGCCTAACATTTTTTTTTAATATATTTTAAATATTGCACAGTTAATGGGAAATTATTTAAAAAATATTGCTCCCTTGTTCATTCCATTATAAGTTTTCCAACTGTAAAGTTTTCATTGATGTTGATTGATTGTGTTAATTTGTGTTTTCTTAATAAACACACTTGGAGTATAGACAGGGTGCAATAGGCAGTGTTTTAATAACTATTTAACCGATTGGATATTAGGTGGTCCCGAAAGGTCTAGATGAAAATTTAGTGGGACGCCTAAAGTCAACGTTTGAGAACCACTGGACTAGATGATGCATGTCACCTGCAGCGCCTGCTTTATTTTAAGCACAGAGTCATCAGAATCCGAGCCTTCTTTGATACCGCTAGTGGCTAGCAGCTAGCTGTCAACTCTTTTGGCAGTCTGGCCTTGCCACGCATTGGCCTATGGGTAAAGTAGTAATTGACTTATACAAATGATTGCGTTACTCTATAATTTGAGCCTGATTTAGTAAAAAAAAATGTAATTGCTCACGACCGTATTGTAGACACGTGTGGTTATGTGTCATTCAGATAACGTTGTATTTGACGAGCTAGATCATTTGCAATGAATTTGGAGAAAAAGTGCATCCATGTTATCTCCAACGTCTGAAATGGTAGCATGTTGACGTGACAGCGAGAGGGGAGAGTCCTCAATGGGGGGCTTACCTACACAAACGTCTTATTTTGACACACACTAACCGTGTCCTATAGAAACGTACTTTCAGTGACTTTAACTGTTGCTTTGACCAAAGGACTAAAAAGTACATACTGTATATAGTTTCGCACAGATGTATTCACAGACACTTGCAAACACACACAGGCACGCACATAAAAAAGTCTTTGACCGCAAGTAGCGTAACAGCAGCACCCGTGTGCGGAGTCTGAAACACTGTGGTAGCAAGAATTGTTTGTGATTATAATCCCTGCCAAAGTACATTTGGAAGCCCAGCTAGTTTAAACACGTTTGAAGCATTCAGCAATAATATTATTCAGCAACTCAAATAAACACTCTACCTCTCCTGTGTAACGTGACATCTAACAGTCGAAGTCTGTGTTTGAAATCTGTTCCCGCACACTAATCCAACCTGCAGGCAGATGCTTGGGAAGGCCCCGCAAAGAATTAGCGTCACAAACTAAGGAGTGACTTCTCGTCTCGGATGCGGGAGAGAGCCGGAGCAGGTAGAGGAGGAGGGGGGACTGAGGAATGGACCGAAGTCGGACTGGAGGGAGAAAGAGGCAGGGAGGGAAGGAGGGAGATAGAGAGATTAATCTGTAAGACGTCCACGGTGCTCTCGATAGAGACAGGCACCATTCTGGGCAAACGAGGCCTGTCACATAATTCACACGGTCGCACACTCATTAAAGACGGAAGGCGCTCGGCACGGTAATTGTTTTAATTTATTTGTTTATGGGGGAGACAGAGGGGACGGGCACATGGCACTTGCCTTTTTTATTGGGAACATATGGAAGACATTCATCACCATTTGCAGCGATCGGCCTAAATGATTTTATTAACTAATTTGTAACTTTACACTTTTTTAATCAAACACATGCTGCGCGCTGTAATGTTTTGATAATGCTCAGGGGCTTTGTAAAGAGAGCAGACACGGCCAAAGGGAAATAAAAAAGAGCAAAGTAAAAAAAAAAATTAAATTAAACTGCAGAGTGGGTTTTGGGTGTGTGTGTGTGTGTGTGTGTGTGTGTGTGTGTGTGTGTGTGTGTGTGTGTGTGTGTGTGTGTGTGTGTGTGTGTGTGTGTGTGTGTGTGTGTGTGTGTGTGTGTGTGTGTGTGAAAGAGAGCTTTTGGTTGTTGGGAATCTGTGAACTTTGGAGCTGGTTGTGTGTGTGTGTGTATTTTTGTGTATGCATGCCCGTGCATACGCACATCTGTGCGAGTGTTTGTGTGGTGTGTGTTGTGTGTGTGTGTGTGTGTGTGTGTGTGTGTGTGTGTGTGTGTGTGTGTGTGTGTGTGTGTGTGTGTGTGTGTGTGTGTGTGTGTGTGTGTGTGCGTGTGTGTGTGTGTGTGTGGTGTGTGTGTCGTGTGTCGTGTGGGGCAGGGCGCCCCGGAAGGCTCCAGCACTACCGTGCGTTAGCATCCGTGACTGTAATGTATGGCAGCGATGATGACGATTATTACGGGTATGAGCTAGCGCGGCCGCCGGCGCCGAGGTATTTAGGACGCCGTGGAGCGCGGCCGGCTACCTGAGCTAAGTGAACTGAAGCGAGGAACCCTGAGCCCTTTTTTTATTTCTTTTTTTTTCTCCGTACCCTGCGGAACACCGCTTTGTTCCTCCGTCTCAAGGACCCGTGCTGCGGCCCCGGGCTTGTTGCGGGGATAATATGTAGTCCGGGGGGAGCCCGGCTACTGTTGTACCTCATGTTGGGAGATGCAGTAATGTTATTTAGGCCAATCCACCCAGGGCACGGGCAATACTAATAGTTTAAACTCTTGGATTGGACTGAACAGGCCCCAGGAGGCAGTCATCAGGACTGCCAGCAGAAATAATTGCACATAACACAACTTTTTTTATTGATTCTGGGCTGGAAGCGCTGCATTGGGGGTTATGGGGGGGTGAGAAGGGAAGCGTCATAAAAGTTAACCCTCCCGCCCCGTAATAGTGTATTAATTTAATTGGTGTTTACGTGTTTAATGGGTGGCAGCTAGCTGTGTGGCTCGGTAATGCGCCGGCACTTATAAAGGCCCTGCACGGTTTTCTTAATACAAAAGAAAGTCAAAATCACTGACTATTGTTTTAACAAATTCTGTAATATTCATGGGGATGATGAAGACGATGGCTCTGGCAAAGGAAGATTATTTATTGATGTTTTCTCTGTAAGAGAGGTCACATTGCCAGGGTGTGAAGTTAAGTGACCAGCAAAGCGAGGATTTTTAACGCGTCAAACCGCTTACTGGTTGGTCAGGACGGAGCAGTCCGAAGACCCGTCCGCCGGTTCATTTTCAACGTTTAATATCAGAACATAATAAACAAAATGGATTGATTATTACAGGGGTTGAACCCAGACCTTGGGCTAGGTGTCAGATCAAAGCATTGCCACTGTAACATGAATGCTTCCATGCAGGTATGTGTTCGTTGTTTCCCTGTTTTTAACAGATTTAGGATCAGACAGTGAACAACATCGACCCTTGGACGCCATTGAGTGGACGCTCAAGTGCACACGCTGGATGCGTTTGGTGTCTCCAGTAATCCAGTGATCAGTACAAACACTCTGACTCCCCTGTGTGTGGTTGTTGCTGGCTGTTTATCTGGCTGTCTAGCACAAGTGGTTGAGCATTGCATTTAAGGGTTAGGAGTTCGATTCCCGCAGGGGCCATTCATGCTCAAAATGTATGCACTAGTCACATGTTGTGAGACACTTTGGGTGAAAGCTTCCAGCAAATGGCTTATTCATACAGAAACTCCTCTGTGGACCAAACAAACAAAGTAGGCAAAGTGTAGTTGTCTGCCATTGTTGGAAATTAATGAAGACAAACTAGGTCATGTAGTGTAGCTTAACACTAGGATAAATGTTGCACACAGATAGAAAACAGAGAAACGTCCAATCATGTAACATCAGCACAGCATAGCAGTAGCATGGGTGGCTTCTTCTAGGGATTTATGTTTTTGTGTGTGTATTTGTTGTTTGTTTGTGTCTCTGTTGTGTACATCTTTATCTGTCCGTGCAGATATAATTGTATAATTGTGTCTTTTATTGTCTATAAGAGTGTATATAAGAGTGCATGAGAGTGTGTTCGTTCAAGTTTTCTTACGTGCCTGATTTTCTCAGTGCCTCTGTTTTTGTGTGTGTGTTTGTGTGTGTGTGTGTGTGTGTGTGTGTGTGTGTGTGTGTGTGTGTGTGTGTGTGTGTGTGTGTGTGTGTGTGTGTGTGTGTGTGTGTGTGTGTGTGTGTGTGTGTGCGTGTGCGTGTGCGTGTGCGTGTGCGTGTGTGAGTGGGTTATGCACACTCTTTTTGTATATGTGTGTGTGCTATTTACCTCCTTTCGTATACGTGCGTGTGTTGGTTATGTATCTCTGTGTATATATGTGTATGTGTGCGTGTGTGTGCGCACTCCCTTCAGCCCCCCCCCCTGTGGGGCAGCGTGTCGTTTCGGATGATGTCAGCTGTCAGCTTTATGGAGCCTGAGCCTGTGCTGAGACTGCACTCTGCGCCGGGCCGCGGCCCCCCGTCCTCTCCCCGCCTCTCGGCTCCGCGGCCCCCCGTCCTCTCCCCGCCTCTCGGCTCCGCGGCCCGCCGCACTACCGTGAGCTGCTCCCGCTGCCGTGTCGGTGGCGGCGCGAGGTAATTGCGCACCATTTGTAGAACGACAGCTGGGCAGAATTAACTATTGCAATTTGGCCAGGAGTGAAGGGGAGGAGATGCCACATGTTGTATTAAAATATGATGATCCTGGCTGCCGCCGCGGCCCTGACCCAGCGTCCCCTGTTTGATGTCGGACCTCTTTAGGGCCTGCGCGGGGAGAGGGCTCCACGTGTGCGGGGTGGCGGTGCAGTAGGGCTTGTTATTTACTCTGGCACCCGCCCGCCTGCCCCCCTGGTTTTATGCCCTGGCTGTGCGGCGGTGGGATGCCATTTGTTGGTGTCCAGATGTTCTTGAGCTTGGCAGCAGAGGGACCACAAACCGTCACCCGCTTTGGTTTATTTAAGGGTGCAACTGCTGACGTCACGGCTAACTAACTAGTTGACACGGAAAAGGTGACGGAAACGACAAGGCGGAAACGTGTGGACAGCAGCGACAGAGTGTCAGGTTTATTATTTAGCAGGGGGGGGGTAAATGACAGGCCAGGGTGGAATTACACGCTCGGTTTTGTCATTTAGAGCGTGGAAGAGTCGTCGTATGTCACATTGTGTCATCCTCCATTTTGTAGCATGTTTGTTTAGCGTGTCTGCAGATGGTGTGGCTAAGATGGAAGTTTTGTCTGAAGATGTAAGAGCCCGTTCTGAAGTCTAACCCTGCCATCAGGTCACTTCACGCCGCAGCGCGCGGGCTCCTCAACCTAACTTTCTTGTGATCGTAGATTAGTTTATTCAAGGAAATACCTCCACTATCTGTGCCCCGAAGCAATGCACACAAACAGCACCTTGCTAACGGGCTCAACATAATCTGCTATTGATTACTCACGAGGCCCAAAGCTCTCCTGGTCCCCCTCAAGAGTCGTCAGGTAGCTCTGAGACTCAAACTGTCAACCTTTCAATCAAAGCCTCTGTTCCTAATGCACGCTCACTGCAACTTGTACTAACATTATTTATTCACTTTAATTATTGATCATGGAGATACATGTTCTATATATAATGTAATATAATGAAGAAGTGTGCGGAAATGTTTGGAGAGCTGCAATTAACAGATACGAGTTTCACGTTTTTTCTTTCTATTGCAGTAGAGGCACATTTTTCGGTCCGTTTTTGCGTACCCGGTCAAACCTTTTTATGCATTCAACACATATGATTCAGCCCTTATAGATATACATGTCAGGAAGCCCTGAGGCAGACGAGGACTGCATGAATGCAATACACTGCGCTAATACCGCAACAACATGTTATCTAAGTATGTTTTTAAATGTGAACAACCAAGTCAGAACTCTACACTGGAAATACAATACAGCATTATTAAAGTCTCCTTCTTGGACAGTGTTGAACACACTCACTTTCTCTTCGTGCGTCTCATTAGCGCCCATTACATCCCCGGCTCGATGAATTCAGCATCCAGCCTTCAACGCCACGTAGAGTAATTCACTCAGATGATAACCTTCACAGGTATGATAATATAAATCAAGGACAATCCAATACCACTAAAACCCTGAGATGGAGATGATTATTTCTCCTATACAGCCTTTGGTATGGTTTGGGATTTAGCAAAAAAAAAAGAGATTTCAAGTGATATTATTCAGAACTAGAGATAAGTAATTCCTCACACCATGGGTTCCTGTGACACTCAGAGACGGGTTAGTCTAGTGACCGTTGTGTGGTCCATTCCCACCTGGATGGGTCATGGTTTTACCCCCCAGTAACCTCAATCAACCTGTAAGCATCTCTGAACAATCCCACTAGCCGTCTCTGTATTTCCTGGAAGTCAGTTTGGATACAAGTCTGCTTAATGACTTTATCTGAATAGAAAGAGTGTGGTCCAAACGCTGAGCAGATGTCTTATAAGGCTAATCTGATCCGTGTTGAATGAAGAGCCGACCTGGGAACATGACAGAGAACATCACTGACGTTTGTGCTCTGAATCTACCGATCAGATAGCCATCATTTAATTTGGACATTAAAGGGAAAAGAAAAAGATAAATATGAGGATGCACAAAACATAATCACAAATTGTTGAATCTGTTCGGCCCCTAATGCTCCTGTCCCACCCTAGTGATCTTAATGTCCCCGTTCCCCAGGCCACCCAGTCCATTCAGATTAAAAGAGTCACGCTTCCAATCGTCTGTTGTAACAAATTCAATAAAATCCTAATAAAAATGATACATCGTGACAGTATTGACATTAAATCCCCACATTTTGCGTGAGAAACATGGCCACTGGTTCACCTTCTTATAAATCGTGTCCATGTTGTCCTCCATCCTCCGTTTAGTGCCAACGGTCCCACGGTGCGCAGTCCACTCTCTCTGCATCCCTCGCTCTTCCTCCCCCTCTCTCTAGCGTGACATCCTCTTCCCCCTCTCACTCTCCTCCTCCCTCCCTCCCCCTTCCTCCTCCCCCGTTCTCTATCCCCCGTTCTCTATCTCCCCCCTCTGTATCTCTCTCTATTGTTTTCTCTCTATCTCCCCTCCCGCTCGCTGCTCCTCTCTCCCTTTCTTTCTTTCTTTACCTTTCCTTCCTCCTATTCTTTACGTCATGCCTCCCTCTGTCCGTCTGTCCATCCGTCTCTCTCAGGGGCCGGCTGGGGCTCCTGAGGGCCAGCTGGGTGTTAATTAGGACCCCATCTGCAGGGCGAGTGCAGGTTTCACACCGCGGGACACAGGAGACCAAGAGACCCAGAACAAAATAAGAATAAAGTAGAGCAAAAAAACAAGCAACACCCTTAGCTCGCTCTCTCTCCCCCCCCTCCTCTCTCCTCTCTCTCTCTCTCTCTCTCTCTCTCCTCTCTCTCTTCTCTCTCTCTCTCTCTCTCTCTCTCTCTCTCTCTCTCTCTCTCTCTCTCTCTCTCTCTCTCTCTCTCTCTCTCTCTCTCTCTCTCTCTCTCTCTCTCTCCTCTCTCTCTCTCTACCTCTCTCTCTCTCTCGCTCTCCTCGCTCTCTCTCTCGTTCTCTGCCTCTCTCTCTCTCTCTCTCTCTCTCTCTCTCTCTCTCTCTCTCTCTCTCTCTCTCTCTCTCTCTCTCTCTCTCTCTCTCTCTCTCTCTCTCTCTCTCTCTCTCTCTCTCTCTCTCTCTCTCTCTTCTCTCTCTCTTCCTCTCTTCTCTCCCTCTCTCTCTCTCTCTCTCTCTCTCTCTCTCTCTCTCTCTCTCTCTCTCTCCCTCCCCCTCTCTCTCTCTCTCATATCACACACCTGTCTCTTGGTTAAAGACGGACACCTCCTTGTTAACTCCTTGCGGTGGCCGCTCGCCTGGTCCACACATTAAATAATCATCAGAGAGGTATCCACACCAGTTAGAGGTTACTATGACGATGGCGGAGGTTGCTATGACGATAGTGAAGGAGTTGTAAACACACTGGGGCAAAAGAAAAATACTGGTCCGATTTTCCCAAGGTATTTCTTTCTCCTTTTTATCGTCCAAACAAAGGAAGAGAATCCTCATCCATCTTGAAAGTTTTCACAGATTATTGTGAAATACGTGATACATACCCCCCCCCCCCCCCAACCAAAGAATATAGAGCAATCTGAGGCCTGGAGAGGGTACTTTTGCGGAGGGGGTGTTTGTGTGGTGAAGGTTCTGCTGTTCTGGACTCTGCACATATCTGTGTATGCGTCGCTTGGCCGGCAGCCTCCCGTTGTACCGGGGAAAGATCTACGGCTCCAGGCGTCGGGGACCCCATTGGGTGCTGGTTTGATTGTGCAATCACATCTCATTATGTGGGATGGCATTGGGCGGCCAGCCAAGCTAAACTGGAATGGTGGGTTTTGGCGGTTTGGGTTAAAGCTATCATATATTTATGCTGCCGCTGTAAATCTCATGGAATGGGCCGTGTCCACCCGTAGCTCTTGCAGCTGGTTGCTAATAATACCAAACGTATATCACAAGGAGGGCGGGGGGGGGGCTTTAACCAACCCCCCGACCCCCTCTCCCAGGGCATGGTGTGGGAACGTTGAAACCCTCGCTCAGAGTCCCTACTACAGGCTGATCCATGGACCTGTCCACACACCCACGGGGTGCTGGGCATCGTGTGCCCACGGGGTACCCCTCTGCGTCCCCGCACCAAAGTCACGCTGAGGAGAATGCCGGGGACCGGGGAGCGGGCGCTGGAGGCTGTGGCCGCGTTCTAATGGATGGATATATGTTATGTTATGGCGGTTAGCGGGCGTCTCTGCAGCCAGGCCCCGGGAATAGAGTGTGGAAACTCAGTAGGGCTGACCCCAGGGGGTGGAGGTGGGTCACTTCCTCTGTTATGGTTCTCCATATGTTGTATCCTGTTCCCCTCTGCACTCTCCCCCTCTCCCCCTCTCCCCTCTCCCTCTCTCCCTCTCTCCTCTCCCTCCTCTCTCTCTCTCTCTCTCTCTCTCTCTCTCTCTCTCTCTCTCTCTCTCTCTCTCTCTCTCTCTCTCTCTCTCTCTCTCTCTCTCTCTCTCTCCTCTCTCTCTCCCTCTCTCTCTCTCTCTCTCTCTCTCTCTCTCTCCTCTCTCTCCCTCTCTCCCTCCTCTCTCTCTCTCTCTCTCTCTCTCTCTCTCTCTCTCCTCTCTCTCTCTCTCTCTCTCTCTCTCTCTCTCTCTCTCTCTCTCTCTCTCTCTCTCTCTCTCTCTCTCTCTCTCTCTCTCTCTCTCTCTCTCTCTCTCTCTCTCTCTCTATGTGGATATATGTCCCTCCCATATGTGGGGCTCATATGGTTTGGATTATTTGAGCGTCCCTATACGGTGCGACTCGACCAGTTTCCATGGCGCCGGGTCCCAGAAGGGGTGGAGGTGGGGGGGGGGGGGGGGGGATGATGCAGCAGTTCAGAACACATGTTAGCCCGGTGAAACCCAGATGGACACCGGCATCACTTCCTGATCTCCCTTCACTTCCTCTCTCTCTCACTCTCACCTTCCCTACACTTCCGGGACACACAAACACACACACACACACAAACACACACAAACATACACACAACCCCTAATGCAGACCTTGACTTTCCCACCCCAGTGACCGCATGTGTAGGTGTTGCATTTCAATGTAAACATAACATCACAGCACACACACACACACACACACGAACACACTAAGGATGTGTGTGTGTGTGTGTGTGTGTTTGTGTGTGTGTGTGTGTGTGTGTGTGTGTGTGTGTGTGTGTGTGTGTGTGTGTGTGTGTGTGTGTGTGTGTGTGTGTGTGTGTGTGTGTGTGTGTGTGTGTGTGTGTGTGTGTGTGTGTGTGTGTGTGTGTGTGTGTGTGTGTGCATGTGTGTGCGTGTGCGTGTGTTTGTGTGTGTGTGTGCTTGTTTCCGTGCATATGTGTAAGTGAGAGAGGAGGTGGGAGGACATGCATACCATTATACGCTGTATTTACATACAACATAAACCACATATGTTTCAGACTGGAGGAATTCGCTACGCTAACTTCAAACCTTCTCTTCCTTGAAGCTGTGCGGACAGCAGCAAGAGTTTGAAACAGAGACACCGGAAAAGAGTGTAAGAGAGCATTCCCTGCGTTTCCTCGCCGTTGAGGAGGGTCACAAACGTTTGGGGGTTCCCCAAGTCGGTCTGAAATGAGCTGTGAGGGGTCCAACATCTTTATTGGCCTGGATAGAGGCAAGCACCGTCAACTTGAAACGGATATTCTCTCGCATTTCACTCACTCATAGTTGATGGATGGCTGTGCCACCTCCATCAAATTAAACTCAAATGATCTTACTATCATTAGAGCGCTCTCTGTACGTATGCACGTCTGTCCTGAGACTCTTCTGGGCCACCGTTCAACCAACCACCCGCTTGGTGGGTGAGTTGACGAGGACGAGGGGAGGTGCAGGTTGGAGTGGGACGTTGTTCGGATTAGGAGCATCGTTACCGGAGGCCAAGCATGCGGCCCGTACGGAAACGGGAACGTTTTTAACGGGTGCTGCACCCGCAGGCCTTCTTCCTGAATATGAACCCCATCACCTCTGACTCCTGCTGGGCTAATAACACGTTGACTGGAACACACAGGAGATGTATATCTGGACTGACCTGACATCATGTATGTACATGTGTGTATGTTATGTTTGTACATGTATATATTCTATTTATGTATTTAAATCAATC
>OLKM01000948.1:159261-161761 GCA_900291075.1 Melanogrammus aeglefinus | reverse complement strand
GTGTGTGTGTGTGTGTGTGTGTGTGTGTGTGTGTGTGTGTGTGTGTGTGTGTGTGTGTGTGTGTGTGTGTGTGTGTGTGTGTGTGTGTGTGTGTGTGTGTGTGTGTGTGTGTGTACCTGTGTGTTTGTACCTGTGTGTTTGTGGTGAAAGCGATGCTACTGTTTCATTGTTCTGGACATTCAAAGGCTTTTAAGGCTTTCTGTACGACCACTAAATGACAGAGATGGAGATCTCAGGTGCCCACTGCAGCCAGGACAAACTAAAGCCATCCTAACCGCTGTTAGCTCCATGCTACCAATGGCCAAGTGTGGCTGAAGAAGAGCCTCCTACCTGTGTTGTGCTTGGCGGCAGGAGAAGACCGAAAAGACGGGGAAAGATGGAAAATGTTGATATTCTGAGAGAACACAGAGACACAGAGGAGAGCCAAGTGTCCGCTGTCTTCCCAATCTATCAGTATTTGGACGGAGGCAGACAGCAGGGAGGGGCGTCCGTACGCTGTCCAACTCTTCCGGGTTCCCTGCCAGCAGGCCTGCGCCATAACTCAATGTTCATGTTTGTTACATATTTTCATTGGCAGCGTATTAGAAATTAATAAATCTTAATTTACAGTTATGTTTTACGCTTTCTTTTTTTTCTGATATCATACTACGAAATACCAGATACTTCATGTTAATGAAACTCAAACTCATTTCATTCAATAGAAATGTACTGTAATTTTTTAAAATAAACGGGGAAAGCCTGTGAGTGGTAATATGGGGTTGTGTGATTCAAAATACCACAAATAAACAACTCGATGGTGTAAGCTCCATCTTATAAAGCTAAGTCACGCATTTGGCTGATGGCTGGCTGTCCGTCTGTCCTGGTCTGACGGTCTCTAGGATGTGCTCTTCCTCTTGTCGTCTCTCTGACTCTGCCCAGCTGTCGGGTACCTCTTCATCTGGTCGTTTTGAGGACTTGTAATTCAAAGGCATGTGTGTAGGAACGCCTTAGAGACGAGGCACAGTGAGATCGCAAAGGAACTGTCACTTTTTATTTTATTGTGAATAGTCCACGAGGAGGATGTGCCATCACCGAGTGCACGCGATTACCCAGGAGGGGTGGCCTTTTGACTAAAGACTGCTCTTTATATTAACATTGGACTCGGTGGT
This sequence comes from Melanogrammus aeglefinus, assembly GCA_900291075.1. Lineage (NCBI taxonomy): Eukaryota > Metazoa > Chordata > Actinopteri > Gadiformes > Gadidae > Melanogrammus > Melanogrammus aeglefinus. The sequence continues at coordinate 160,613 of OLKM01000948.1, read as the reverse complement.
GCTTTGCTCATAACCAGCGGTTACACTTTAACTGAAGCAGGCAGATGTGGAAGTTCAGCCAACAAAACACAACTGTGTAAAAAAAAGGATGTACAATGGGCCTATGAACACCCCCATGACTTCAACATTTGTTCTACAATTTGTATTGCCGCCCAATGCTGGTATGAAACCGTAAATTGTCACGGAAATTTTTGAAATTAAATCTGAATACAAGCTGTTATTCTCTCTATTTTCAAGAGCTATGTAATAAAGAAATAGGGTTAATAATTTTAAATGTAATGATGAGTTACTTACTGATTGATTAAGCGTTATCCTATTTATCTTTTTCTTATTAAACCATCCATTGCTACTTCCATGTTCAGGTCCAGACGGTTGTGTGCGGGTGATAGGAGGAATACCAGTTTAAGAGGAATACCAGTTTAATCAAACAGCGTTTCTGGATATCACGGGTTTTCAAATACTAGAGTAAATTGAAAACAATGTGCACTCACTCCCTACCACACACACACACACACACACACACACACACACACACACACACACACACACACACACACACACACACACACACACACACACACACACACACACACACACACACACACACACACACACACACACACACGCCATGCCTGGAAAAGTTTTCTCAGCCCCGCGCTATGCAGATGCAGCGAGGGACGAGTCGACATGTTTCCCTACGTCTCCTCCACCTGGCTCCATCAGACGTGGACCCATGGAGCCTTCTGGATGTCGAATGAGGCAGCGGCGTGTGTGTGGACGTACCTCTTCCAGGAACACCTCTCTGGCAGACTTGCTGATCTGTGATTATCGAGCTCTGGTAGTCTACGTACTTTGTTGAGTTGTACCCGTGGTATGGCATTTAGAGAGCACTTTGAAATAGGATCTCTTCAGTTACTGTTTGCGCCACCACTAATTAAAATAAAATAAAGTACTAACCTTGTTTCCTTCTGATTCCTAAGGCTACTCTGCAGTCTGTCAAATTGTTTATAAAGCTGTGTTGTGCAGCACTTTAACGCGGTGATTCCTTGGTGTCAGCTCCCGTTGTGATTGCATGCTTGCTTTGATTGTTCACTTGCCAGACACTTTGGTTAAAAGTGTCTGATAACTGACTGTAAGACGTCAACCCTCATATATCGTGAGGTGTGGAAGCTTCTGGATGTCTGAGGAGGGCAGCAGAACGAACAAGAGCTGATTGTCAAGTTCTCAAGTCACTATTAATGGCACCGTTTGAAACGTCAACCGGTCTCACCACTTTCAATATTTTTATGTCATTTAGGTTTTTATCCGTTCATCCGATGTACTTCCACTTGGCAGGTGGATTGCTGAGGACC
>OLKM01000948.1:149261-156761 GCA_900291075.1 Melanogrammus aeglefinus | reverse complement strand
GGCTGGGATTCGGGCAGTGCAGGGCTACCGATTCAAACAGGTTGCCGGGTGCAATAAGCGGGAGGATTCCTCAAGTGCGTCCCACATGCCAGAGTGAATGGGCCCCAATCAGCCGCCCGTCACCTCCGCTGTAAAGCAGTCAGGCTAGATTAGCCTCTCCCCCACCGCATGGCCCACCGTGTTCACAGTCCCGCCGTAAACCACATATGGCAATACTCTGCAATCCAACACTACTATATAAACGGTGAGTCTGTGTGCGTGTGTGTGTGTGTGTGTGTGTGTGTGTGTGTGTGTGTGTGTGTGTGTGTGTGTGTGTGTGTGTGTGTGTGTGTGTGTGTGTGTGTGTGTGTGTGTGTGTGTGTGTGTGTGTGTGCGTGTGTGTGTGTGTTTGTGCAGGCTGCTTCTTCGACCGTGATTCACAGCTCAGAGGGAGGAACCTGTGGTTTCCCGGACAGTTTACAGTGTGTAGGTTCTGTGTACGGTTATGTGGTCGGACGGTGGGTACTTACAAACTCTCCCGTCTTCATCAGATCACAGACCGACGAGGAGGAGGAGGGGAGCGGGGTTGGCGGGGGGTGGGAGGGGAGAACAGAACGCAACACAGTTAAGTGTAGGAAATGTCACCGAGCTCAACCTCTGTTTGGCGTGCGCGCTTCTCGGCACATATGGCTCCAACATGGCCGCCCGTGTGCCAGTTGCTGGACGGGGACAGGCGCCAGCGTTTTCCGAATCCCGGGTCCCCTTCTGAAACAGCTGCCACTGCTCTCTCCTAATAGCTTCAGGAGGGACGTGCCAAGCACCAGAGCCACCAGGCGCTAGGCGAAGCCTGCGAGGGTTCTAATGAATGAATCTTCACCTGGAACCGTTAGGGAAAGTGCCCTTGTGCAAGGTAACAAACAACTCTCTGGTTATCTGGTTGAGGTGGAACTTTAGTGATGGCTGGCCCTCTAGTCCATACCAATTCTGAGATGTATTCAATTTACATAATTATTTACTGTGTAATCGCCTAGCGGACACATTTATAGATAAAAGACATCACCATTATTATTGTCTGAAATTAGCTGGTAGGGTTTAGACCTCTTTCAACGGGATGCTTACAGGTAGTCTGTGGATATTGGGGTTTGAACCCACAACCTTTGAGCTCGGGGTCTTCATTTGTATATAGAACTCATCAGGCAAGAGTGCGTGCGTGTGCACATGTGACGCTAGTGTTGTGTGCATTCTGGATTTTGTTCAAACCTTTCCGGCCACCAACAGAGAGCGCGTGGTATTAGGGGCTGGTTAACACCGTCTATAACGTTCCCTCAGTTTGAAAAACGAGCGACCCGGCACCTGAGATATTATTTCATTCTTCAGCTCAAGGGCCCCTGGGCGCAGATCATCCAGCAGTCTGTCCTTTACCTTTGCTGCATGTCCGTGTCCCCCTTTATCCACGCTCCTTCCTCTCCCCGTCCCTTCCCCGCTCGCTTCAACGACAGGTCCTGTCGCATGCGGAGACACATCCATCAAGATGAAACAAATGAGTCATTATCGCAGCTTACAGTGCACACCAGCAAGGGTAATTTAGCCCTCCTCTCGAAACGTGTGGGCGTTTTTAATATTGTGGAGAGCAGAAGACTCTGTCATCCTGGGACCCGTTTGGCTTTTCATCAATCTCCCATTTTCCCTTTTTTTTTTTGCACGCCCCCAAAAAAACACCCCCAACCACCAACCACCCGGCACACCTCGACGCTCCCCCAGCCCCAGCCTCGCGCACAGAGGCAACGAGCGATCGAGAGCGAAACACAGTGTAAAAATATTAATGATCCAAAAAAAAAAACATCATTAAAATCTGCTGCTTTGGGTTTTTTTTTTTTGGGGGGGGGGGGGTACATTTTCTTTTTTTCTCGGGAGTCTCGCAGGATCCGGTGGACCTCACAGATGTTTCCTCAACGCACAATGGTAGAGCGAGGGGGATATTACCGAGTCTCTTTCATCTGAGTGTTATGTATGAGCGCCCTCCAAACCAGTTGAACACCACAGCCTCCATTTGTTAACACAACACTGAGCATTTAACCGCTTTGTTCTCGCGCACACCCCGTCTGAAGATGTGCAACCAATCCAATCTCGAGATGGAAGTAAAAGGTATAATTTGAAATGAAGTAAAGGTCAATACGGACCATGGAAAAAAACACGCTGATCGTGACTCAACTGGACGTGTTTGGCCTTAGGGTGAATGCATGTTGCTCCAACAGATCGGGGACTGAGAATCAGGGTCTCAGCCCAAAAGATTCAACGACAGCTTAGACCTATGGTGACCCGACGTCTCCGTCTTCAGGGGATAGTCTCTTTCTCTTATAGCCTGTCGCTGCCCGGAGATTTCCGGGGAAATTGCCCCGTTAATAAAGATGATTTGAATTTATTTTATAAATGTATTCATTGATTTTTAAATGGCTATTGGTTCTAGATGCTGTTGAATATTAACTTTGACATTGGATATTTAGTCTTGTGTCTATCAGAGTGTAGACATCATACCATACACAGGCATGACCCTAAACAAGAGGCTGTCAATACAACAGAGAATGACCCCCTGTTCAGGGAGCCGACTTTGGCTTGTTTTTGGCTGGACTACAAAAGCTTAAACCACATCATAATAAACCACTGGTTATGTACTGTCCAGTGGTTTACTCCATGACTACATTTACGAATATAGACGAAAACCTAATGATTTTTATTTAATAAATAACAAGATCAAATCAGCCATTTTGTTCATGCATTGAATTGCAAACTACAACTGGTTCCCGTTTTTAATTTCAGAAATCTAGTCAGCGTGCCTCAGGAACAAAGCGTATTATCCTCGGATAAGGACATCCAACTTCATGCAAAACAACCGTCTGAACAGCGTGAGAGTGGCAAAGAAGAAAGATTTAGCGTTTAGATGTTTGGTCCAACAATAGAATTTAAGAGCCCAGGGATTGAATCCTGAAGGACTCACCTCTCTACTGCAGGGTCTAGCCCGTCTCCCTACGGCCGGTATGTTTTACCACACTGCCGTGTGTTCCCCACGCCCCTGTCACACATGTGCTTGTCTAACTTCGCAGTAACAACATCCACTGTCACGTCAGTGAGACTCCTTGATCAATGATGTTGCGCGAAGCTACACCGAAACTCAAGCTTTGGTGTCAACATGAAAACACGCAACGTGTGACACTTCAACTCAACACACCGTCTCCATGAACAGTGAACCCAGTCACATCGCAGCTCTGGAGAGGAAAGGCCAGGACCTGGAGGGACAGGAGATAGAAAAGGAGAAGGGGAAGAGGAGGGCAAGCACTGTGCTGTGGAAAAATGGGCCTGGAAAGAAAGGGATTAGGCAGAGTTATAAAGAATGGGATCCATCTGGACAAAGGGAAGATGGGGGCCGAGGAGAAGGAGGATGAGGTGAGGAGGGAGTGCTGGGAGGAGCAGGGGAGTGTCTCCCCCCCCCCCCCCCCCCCCCGCCGCCACCCTAAAAAACATCTGGAGAAGCAATCTGGTGTAAATAAGCAGGCAGCGATTCGCTGCCCACCCAATAAATAACGCAAGGAAAAGAACAGCGCACAATCTGCAAGGGTTTTTCTTTATGCCTGTTTCTACAAGACTATGAATTAGTCTGAGCTCTGTGAGAACATCATGGTCGGCTTCACACGCACGCACACGCACACGCACACCACACACACACACACACACACACACACACACACACACACACACTTCTCATGCACATGCACACTCCTACGCATAGATGCAAATTCATGCACACATACATACCCGTGCAGTCGGCGCAGACGTTCACATGCATGCAGTATGAATACATGTGAAGGCATAAGAGGAAGTGGGCCTGGACATTAGAAGGGGTTTGGGGGCTGTTTTGGGTTGTTCTCTGTGTTGGTGGGTCGGTCGTTACGTGTACAGTTTGTAAGTTGGTTAGATGGTTACTCAGTCGGTTGGTTGGCCGATTAGTTAGTTGGTTGGTTGGTTGGATGGTTAGTTGGTTGATTGGTAACTTGGATGGTTGGTTGGTTAGTTGGTGGATTAGTTGAGTTGTTTGATAGTTGGTCGGTTGGTTAGTTTGTTGATGTTTGGATCTCGGTAGCTTGGCACGGGCAGTCCTGATGATAGCCATTTGGCGCCTGCTCTGAGTTTCACCTATATCCATAACCGTGTGTTATTCCAGAGAATATGATTCATACTCACAAACACAGGCGCCCACTCTCTCACACCTACACCCACACCACCGCACACACCCCCACACCCCAGCTCTCCCTCGTGGGGCCCTTCTTGGCTTGCTCTCTCATCATCTCTCTTGTCCACGCCACAAAGAGAGCCTTCCCCGTGTGGGATACGGCATGCGCCAATCCTTCTGAGCGGGGGGGAACCGCGCCACCATTACCCCGTAATGTCTCTCTCCCCTGGAGTCCCTCGGGACGGCCCACCGTGCTCTCGTCCTCAAACCAGGAATATCTACTTGTTTGTGTTGTCGCTGCTCTTGCTCTGCGTGTGTGTTTCTCCTAACCCAGATACAGCGGGGATGGGGGGGGTTTAACACAAACAGCATATTGCGCGCTAAGGTTGGCAGCAACACACATTGTTAATTATGTCTTCCATGCCAAGCGCACAATCACACAGTAATTGGAGTTGGAGCAATGGATTGTGGGAGTGTAGCAAATGATAATGACTTCTTGGTCATCTGCATTATCACAATCATCAGCAACGTAATTACTTAGTCCGTTAGCTGGATAGTTAAAAAGGGTAGTTAGTTGGGGGGGTTTGTCTCCCCACTTGTAAAGGCGGTTAATACCAGACGTGAATTCTTCTGGCTACTTCCTGGTCCCTCATCACATCGAGATGTCTCTGTCTGGGGGTTTCTTCTTGGAGAGCAGCTGACACCAGGGATACAGAATGGTCTGTATCGACTGGTCTTCCTCTCCTTCTCAACAGACCTCCTGATCAGATCACCTTCCTGTCGTCGATGGTTCTGTGTAGTTTCGCCTCCTCTCTGGATCTTCTCGGGCCACTTGCATCGACTTGTGTCCAAAATTAGAGGAAGTGTAGGTGATGCTTGTCTTTACTTCATGGCCCCCCTCAGACTAAATGGAAATGTTACCTTCTTCCTGAGGTGCATCAGGAACATAATATTACAATATTGTTTCGTCTCGGCCAACCGGATAAATATGGACAGTTATGTCGGTTGTTGTTATGTGCTTTTATCCTCCAATGTTTAGTGAATTGATGGATCAGACTTTAGTTAGTGGCCCTTTGTTGAGCACAGAAAACAGATGAGGTTGGTCGATCACAGAGTGATCCGATGCTTTGACTCATTCTTGATGTACTGCTCAGCAGACGCTCTCATCCAACGTGACCTTGAGAGAGTCCGACCTCCAAACCACGCCGTGACCTCTGACCTCTACAAGGCGGGGTTCAAAGAGGACTCCTGTCGGGGTCCAACTTCTTATTTACAAGAAAAAAAGTTTGATGGGCGACCGTTGTCCCCGTTTGGGCGTGTTTGTGTGTGTGTGTGTGTGTGTGTGTGTGTGTGTGTGTGTGTGTGTGTGTGTGTGTGTGTGCGCCTCTAGGTGTGTGTGGCTGTACAACACGCCCGCCCCTCGCTCTCCGCGGTCTCTCTGCTCGTTCGTCACCAGGTTCCCGGTGCGACCGGGTCCCGGCACCGAGGTCTTTTCCCGCCTCTTTCCATTGTCACCCCCCCCCCCCCCCCCCCCCCCAGCTGGGCCACGGCCCGGGGAAGGGGAGGGCGGGCGTGGCAGATGGCCCCGAGCCTGCTGGGAATACGGGGAGGCCATTTTGAATGCCCCCGCCCCAAGCCCCCCCGAACACCAACACCACGATGGAGAGGTGAGGGCCCATCGCCCCCCGCACCACGCACCCGGCCCCCCCACGTGGGGGGAGCAACAGGAACACAGCACGGGGTAAAGAGTGTGTGAGGGCAGGGGGGAGGGGGGGGACCTGGGGAGGACTGGGCTCTCCCCTCAACATCTATCAGGGCAGAGTGTTAATGAGAGGAGGGGAGAGAGAGAGAGAGGGGAGGAGAGAGGGAGAGGGAGAGGAGAGAGGGAGAGGGGGGGGAGAGAGGGGGAGGGAGAGAGAGAGAGGGAGGGCGAGAGAGAGGAGGAGGAGAGAGAGAGAGGGGAGAGAGAGAGAGGGGAGGGAGAGAGGGAGAGAGAGAGAGAGAGAGAGAGAGAGGAGAGAGAGAGGGGGGAGAGGGAGGGGGGCGGAGAGAGAGAGAGAGAGGGGGGAGGGGAGAGGGAGGGAGAGAGAGAGAGAGGGGGGGGGGAGAGGGGAGAGAGAGAGAGGGAGGGAGGGAGAGAGAGAGCGGGGAGGGAGAGGAGAGAGGGGGGGGAGAAGGGAGAGGGGGGAGAGAGAGAGAGAGAGAGAGAGAGAGAAGGGGAGAGAGGGGGGGAGGAGGAGAGAACAGTGAGGGGGGAGGGAGAGAGAAAGAAGAGGGAGAGAGAGGATGGAGGTAAAAGAAGGTAGAACGAAGTGAGAAGAAGAGGGAGGGGGGGTGACAGGTATCAGCCCCGGCTATAAATAAAAATAACCCGCCCCCCTAATGGGCGAGCTAAGAGAGGGGGGAGGGAGAAGGGGAGGGAGAGAGAGGGGGAGAGGGAGAAGAGAGGGGAGACGGAGGGAGAGAGAGGGGGGAGGGAGAGAGAGGGGGAGAGGGAGAGAAAGGGGGAGAGAGGCTGTAAAGTAGAGAGAGACCACAAAGACAGAAACGAGAACAAAGTGAGAGACACCAGAAAGGAAAAACAACAAAGGAGGACAGGAAGGTGGCTCCTCCTCCTCCGCGGTACCTCCACCCTCAGCTCACCCCCTATAGCCACCACCGCCTCCACCCTCAGCTCACCCCCTACAGCCACCACCTCCTCCACCCTCAGCTCACCCCCTACAGCCACCACCACCTCCACCCTCAGCACCACCCCCTACAGCCACCACCACCTCCACCCTCAGCTCACCCCCTACAGCCACCACCTCCTCCACCCTCAGCTCACCCCCTACAGCCACCACCTCCTCCACCCTCAGCTCACCCCCTACAGCCACCACCTCCACCCTCAGCACCACCCCCTACAGCCACCACCACCTCCACCCTCAGCTCACCCCCTACAACCACCCCCACTCTCCCCTTCACCACCTCTCCACCTCCGCCATCACCACCACCACCCCCTTCAGCACCACCTAACCCCATTACCACCGTCTCCATCACCACCGTCTCCGCCTTCATCACCACCTCTTCATCACCACCATCACCCCCCTCTCCAACCTCCACCACGACCCCCCTCTCCAACCCCGCATTCACCATTCCTCCACCTCGTCCCTCCACCATTCCTCCACCTCGTCCCTCCACCATTCCTCCACCTCGTCCCTCCACCATTCCTCCACCTCGTCCCTCCACCATTCCTCCACCTCGTCCCTCCACCATTCCTCCACCTCGTCCCCTCCACAATTCCTCCACCTCGTCCCTCC
>OLKM01000948.1:80757-143257 GCA_900291075.1 Melanogrammus aeglefinus | reverse complement strand
AATAATGAAACCCTCAAATATTTTTTATGTAGCCCACTGACTGCAATATAACATAGCTATTTCTTGATTGCTTATTGGTATTAGGCCCAAATCTACTAATATACTCCACTACTTTATTTTATTTATTTTTATTTTTATTTTAATTAACGTAGGCTACGTTTTATTTGTCATGATTATCTACATCGCATTTTTCTCTGGTCCTGCTTAAGTTAATCAGGTATTTCGAGCTCAAATGGGAAGTTAGCCTGTTTCTCTACCCCAACAGAGGCTCATATAGTATAATTATCCACATACAAATGGAATAAGAACCAATAAATAATCAAAAGCATTCGTCCACATACTCTCTGATGTAGCCAACATTTAGTCCGAAGTTATGTTACGATGCACTCCGCAGTCCTTCGGAGTTGTGACGTCACAGATGAAAGTTCATGGAATCCGTCTTCGAACGATTCAACTCAACGGTCCTTCAGAGCCACCTGGTGGACTGAAGAGGTCATGAACAAATGTTAACGTGAAAGAGTTGAGACGGTAGCCCAACGTGGAGAAACAGGACAACAAGGAGAGGCCCCATGGCTCTCATTGGGGGGGCATTGCAATAAAAACATCTCCGAATTGCTTTTCTAAAAGTAGTCTTCCATCTCTCTTCGTTCCGGTGGATAGTGCTACCGCGACTTCTGACCCCCAATCAACATGTGCAGGCAGTATTGACGTCCCAGTGAAATACCATGTGCGTGTTTCGCACCACATTGCTCTAAAACTCCTTAGGCAATCTGAAATGAAAAGTTCACCATTGAAAATCGAGTGCGTATAAGTCAGCAAGCCTTTGCGTCCCAGAACACCCAATCAGGTACGCGGGTGGAATACGCTGCCTGAGGGCAGAACTCTTCTGACAATGTAAAGAAAATGGACCATGTTGTCCTCAAAAGAGGAAATATTACCTACTACAACAAGTTGTACTGCTACTACAAGTACTACGATTGTAAATAAGACAAGAACGACACGAGAATGTTCAACATGTTCTTATATGATACCCTCATACATTTTTATTTCACAAATTTAAAATACAAAAAAAACTACTTAAGAATCGTAAGTTTCCATTTGACGCCACTTCTCATCTTCGGCACTGTGGGCATCTCAGCGTCTACAGAAAGATTACAAAATGTTATAACAACAATAAATGAGTCAAATATTATTACACTTATCAAGCATAATTATCACCAAGAATTAGCATTGACCAAAACTAAATTGGTTCCATGTTACATCATCACTCTTGGTGTCCATGTTATGAAGACCATGTCAATGGGCAGGAACGATGTTTGAAATGCCCTGAAGTCTTGAATATATATATTTATCGTTTCTAAAGTTCCCACAAAGTGAAAATTTAGTTATCCCGAATACAAATGGGTTGCCTTGAGTTGAATTGCCTTAATACCACGATTGACCTAAAAACAAGTAGTATTTTTCAAATATTTGTGCCCAAAAATGTATTTGGGCTTACTTCTGGTAAACGGCTGTATTTAGTAATTTATCCAATTGTTTGATTGTCAATTGTCTCACCCAGTCCAATGATTGACTGGCAGCATTGGTTTTTGAGGGATTCAAATATCAAACCCTGACACCTTTCGAAAAGGTGTGTTCTGTCCCAACCTCCGGGTTTAAATGCAGAACCTTGAAGGAAGACGTTTGAAAGAAGTCTCCTGACTTCTGCTGTACTCAGCCTTTAAATCTGGAAGGCTCTTTAGTCGGAAGTAAAATCTATTCCTCCGTTCTATTCTGAGGTGCAGGAGTTTCTGGCGAACTCTTTTATTTTCACAGCACAGGCTGCAGGTTTCCTGTGGTTTACTATCGCCATGGAGACGGGCTCTCAGCTGAAGCTCTCGACCACTGACCTGGAAGTGGAAGGGTGGTGGGCCTGGGTTGGTTCTGTAAGGAAGCCATGATGCTATTGGCTGTGGAGTCGGGACCAGTGACCTGGACCAATAGGAAGGAGGGAGCAGAGTGCGAGTCAATTAACATATCTATTATTCTATTTTCATTTTCCTCGTTACCTCCTGACCGCTGCAGTCTGACAGCAAGGTCTTTTTCTGTGTGAACCTTAGAATCAGACCACTCATTTATCATGTCATCAACCCAACGACTGATGGACCAGCGTTCCCATAGCAACTCCCTCACCGGGGTTTGGCCCAGCAGGGCGCCGTCCGGCCACACCTCGGGGATGGCCGCCTCCATCATCAGCAGGGCCTCGTCGTAGGCCAGCTGCAGCTTCTGGGCCTGCCGGTCGTACTGGAACAGGACCAGGGCCTTCAGCAGGCTGTGGAGCTCCTCTGACCAGGGGGCGGGACAAAGGCACCCGTCAGTCACCACGGGTAGGGAACAGGTCCCAACTACAAACAGCGCTTTGACCTGAACGGAGAATAACAGACCGCCGCAGTGGACGTCAGCCCCACCTCGTATCTTGTCCACGGTGCCGATGATGTCCGCCAGGGCGTGTAGCAGCGCCACGTCCTCTAAGGGGCTGCCTTCCTTCAGACTCCACTTCTTACGCTCTGCCTTCCGCCGGTTCTTAGAGGACCTCCTACCAGACAGACAGACACAGACAGAGAGGCAGGCAGGCAGGCAGGCAGGCAGGCAGAGCAGGCAGGCAGGCAGGCAGACAGACAGGCAGCAGAGCAGGCAGACAGACAGACAGACAGACAGACAGACAGACAGACAGACAGACAGACAGAGAGGCAGACAGAGAGGCAGACAGAGAGACAGACAGACAGACAGACAGGACAGACAGACAGAAGCAGACAGGACAGAACAGGCAGACAGAGAGGCAGACAGACAGAAGCAGAACAGAGACAGACAGACAGACAGAGAGGCAGACAGACAGACAGAGAGGCAGACAGAGAGGCAGACAGAGAGGCAGACAGACAGACAGAGCAGACAGACAGACAGACAGACAGACAGACAGACAGACAGACAGACAGACAGACAGAAAGCAGAGAAAGGTTAAGACAGAACGAAAAACACAAGAGAGAAACAGGGGTAGAGAAAGACTGCAAGTAAGTGAGGAAAAGACTAAATGCATTATTTCGGCTGCCTGGATGCTTACTGAGGGCACGTGCACCATGTTCATCTGATTGAAAATAAGCGTACTCATTCATTTTTTCATTATGACACTTAGCAACCTGTCAACTCGCAAAAAAATATTAGTCAGGAACATCTCCGTTTATTTTCAACGGGTGCAGACCAAAACGCCTCTGGACGCATATGGACAGACCTACAACCAATCAGAACCACACAACGTGGGACACATCAGTGGCCGCCGGCGTTGTGGCTAACGGGACGGCGCCCTCAGTATCATAGGGGGCTCCCCAGTCATCGAGACAAACCCGCCCAACAGAAGATACGGCCAACTCGGGTTACAACGGGCTGGTGGATCTTGACCAACATCTCTGTGATTGTTTTCTGTTGATTGGGACATTGGGACTGTGTACATAAGGCGTGATTTCCGTTTTGTTAAATGCTGCATTAATTGTATCGCACCGCGGTGGATTTTTGAAGAGTCTTCTCTGTGAATGATTGAGTTTTAACAAATCACCATCAGGTATATTTGTAAGGACCAAGAGTCAAGGTGATCAGCGTACTTGTTGAAGGTCATTGGGGAGGTAACAGCCATTAGCAGTACTCTAGTGTCCATAGTGGTGAACTACATCCATATAATTACCAGCTGTTGTATCTGATTCATCACTCATCTCAGACAAATGTTAACTTGAACTGAGCTGAATATATATTTGAATATAGGTTGCGTTTAATAACATGACGGTGTGCAGTTGTATGACACTTTCTTTTTTATAAATGGTTGGATTATTACATTCTTATCGGCCAAAACAATGACTAGCGGAGACTCTGGTCCAGAAGTATGACCCAGAGCAAATGGGCTCACAGAGCCATCTTCTACCCAGGCTAGCGTTGCGGCACAAATAACACAATATAAAGATACTGTCTATATTCCCTGGAATCAGACGTGGAGGAAGAAATGGGGTGAATGTAGGTAGCCGCGCCGCTAGGTGTTGCTATTGGAAAAATAGGATTTAGAGTATCAGAGTTCATGTTCACAGGCTATACGTTGGCACCCTTACGCAAGATGCCTAACCACAGGGCTGTATCTGAATACACTTCAGGATGCTTTTGGACAGAAGTGTCTGCTTAATGACTCAAAAGTACTGAATGTCCCAATGTTTGCATGTGGGTGATTGTACGATAGTAGTGCAAGAAGTGTGCATGAGACACACAGACAGAGAGACAGACAGACACGACCCAGGGTACATACAATCACACAGTCAGAGAGCCAGTGAGCCTGGCTGACAGACAGAACTACAAACAGACAGACAGAGAGACGGAGAGGGAGCTGGACAAAGACATGGGAGAGAGTCTTACGAGGAGATCCTTGAATTACTGCTGGAGTGTTTGGAGTTGCTCATCACACTGCTGGCCTCCGAGTAGAGTTCAGCATCAGGACAGTCTGGTCCGTCCTCGTCTGAACACACACACACACACACACACACACACACACACACACACACACACACACACACACACACACACACACACACACACACACACACACACACACACACACACACACACACACACACACACACACACACACAAAGACTACATTGCCCCAAGTTCTACAGCTAGATGCTACTCTAAACTAGCTGCTATTCAGTGATGCATCCGAGTGTTTTGGCCCGAGTTTGTGATATTGGGCCAATGCCTTTCACTTGGGACATAATTCATAGTGCTAGATATGAATGTAGAAACATATTTGTTCAAATTCAATTGAAGCGTGGCATTTATTTAGCAACAAACAATTGATACGGCCTTTAAGCTAAAAAGTGGTCAGCTGCTACCGAGCATGTCCAGCCTGGCCTTCTCCTTCAGCTCCAGGACCACGGACAGGCGGTTCCTGTGGCGACCAAACAGGCCAGTGTTGTTCTCCAGGAAGGACGTATGAGAACTGAAGGCTGGGAAAACAAAATACAGATGTGACATTTGAGCTCCCTCTAGTGGTTTGTTGCTGAAGTACCATCTTTGGGTAGATCATGTTTGGGTGTAAACGTCAACGTCAAGTCGAAGGCACAATGGGGTTCCCTAGACCGACGCTTGCATTGGTGTTAGCATAACCTACGGCAGCAGCCTCTGTGGCTAGCGCAGGGAGGTAGAGATCCGTAGTCGTACTTAGATGAGCTATTTGACGCGGGATAATAATGCAAGCTTCGTGCTCATCGCTCCCCGGCTGGTCGTACCTTCCAGAAGCGCAGGTTTGAGGTCCGTCTCGATGATGTCTTGGCGGTTGTGCCTGTAAGCCTAGAGAAATAGAAATCATCAGTGACGGGTTCGGGGAGATCAACAGCAGGTTATCTATGTAACCGCACAATGTTCAACGGACTGCACTTAGACCTAGGCTAGTCCTACCAAACAGAAATACACAATAAATAAAGGAAAGCATAACATAATTATAAACACTAAACCTAAAAAAAAAAAGAACTTTACAAGATTGAATTAAAATTAAAAAAAAAGGCCAGAGCAGCTTGAGTAAGAAACGTGTTGATTGGATTAAGTGTCCATAAATACGTTGTGTTTGACCAACTGACCAATCGGAGGGCCTCCTCCCACACGCCTCCTTTGATCAGGGCTGAGATGGCCTCCTCACAGTCCTTTGAACGAGACACACACACACACACACACACACACACCTGGGTACAACACGTGTCATGGCGTTAAGGGGGTAGGTGAAGGCGCTGAGGCCGGGCTGCGTGGTACCTTTGCGTACTGCTCGAGGAGCAGGGCAGCCTCTGTGTACCGCCGCTGGTCCATCAGCCGCTCTGCAAGGAGGGGAGGAGGCACAACAGCAGCTGATGAGGCAGGATCACCATGGAAACATATTAATCCAGATCACTAGACGTATTGAGACCCCATCAGGCAGTTTGATGTCAGATATAAAGGATGAGATTGAACTCACTGACACATTTATGTGCTCTCAAATTATGGACTAGTTTGGTGATTCAATGCGAAGGCTGCGATTCTGGTTTCTTTTTTTCTATATATATATGTATATATATATAGTCATTTCACGGATCCCTCTGTGACTAGGTCGACTCGCTCGGTGAAACGGGGATCTGTGTCCGTGCGCATATTACGGAAATCAGCGTGTTTCCATAATGATCCCACGGATTTTGAGTTAAGCGTCCGTAGTCATTTCACGGATTCCTGTGAGACCAGGCTCCACAGGTGGTCTGCTGTTCATCTGACTGAATGAAGGAACCCATGGCTGCTGTGTGGACGGCTACCTGCCATGTCTCTGGCCAGCAGAGACAGCTGATCGGGAGGGAGAGGCACCTGCTGCGCCACACACAGCGCGTGTCTCCAGCTGCTAGCGCTGACGAAGGCCTGCAGCGCGCGGCCCGGCTCGCCACATCGCCATAGCAACAGGCCCGCCTGCTCCGGCTGCTGTTGGGCCACCAGGTGCTCCGCGTAGGCACAGCTCAGCGCCTGGCGGTCAGAAACCAGAGGGGTCAGACATGGACAGCGGCCATTGACAGTTTCTACAGCATACCTCATCAACAACACTGATGTGTTGGGTCCCCTTAAATATATGAATGTAAAGACATGCAAATATCATCATAATACTAAAATAAAGTCCATTTTTGTGTTGCTTTGTCATACTTTTTGAGTATCATTTTTTTTCCCGCCTCTCTTCTTGTCTACGATGTTGAAACACAAAGCGTTTGAGCGCAGTACGCGCGGGGGGAAAGCAGGGGGCGCTGTAGTACCTTGTAGTGAGGGCTGTGGGCCGGGTACAGGTCCAGGGCCTCGGCGAAGAGCTTCTGCTCCCTCACCAGGCCGAGAGCTTCAGAGAAATGCTCCTCTCCTGCAGAACCAACAGGCAGGAAGGGTCCGCTTCTCAGGTCATTTTAAATTCATGTTTTTATATAAACCAGTACATCGTGTTCTATCTCTTCCTAAGATTGTCCTGTACTTCCCGCCACAACCCCCCCCGAAATACAGCGAGGCTGAGGAGTTAGGAGTCTTTAAAGTTTTCAATTGATTGCTTTAGCGTCCCCTATAGTCCTGTTCTGATGAACTTTAGCCTGCTTAACTTTGACCAATGCGTCTTTAAGCACCCCAGGTTTGGTGATGGTTGACTCAAACATTGATTGGGCTGATTGGGCTGGCCGGGGTCAGGATGTCATGACTGAAGGTGAAAGAGGTCAGGACATATGGCCGTCCAAAGTCTGCATTTTCATTTAATTGTTAGAGCGCCCCCTATCGTCCGATCTGGATACAAAATCGGAGAGGTTCTTCTTGACCCATGTGCCTTTGTCCACACCAACCCTGCCTTTTGGCGTTAAATTCGGACGATTTTGCGCCTCTGGTGCCAATGTTGGTTTGTCATTTGTCTTTTTCTAACTTTAACAGCTAGAGCTTTGGTCCCCGACAGTCACTCAGTTGGTCCCGCTCAAATCAAACATTCCGTCCAGGAACTGTGAGGATTTCAGTCAAAGGGACGCAAATTTCAAAGCCACACCCAAATAAAAAAAAATGTGGACTACATCTTGTTCAGAATCCATCTTAATGTTGAAATAAGCATTTAAGTCTGAACAAGTTTTAATACACACTTTTCAGAAGTCAATGGCTCCTTGGGGCTTGATTTTTATCGTACAGAGAACGGACTATTGCTACAGCGCCACCTTTGGGCAAATCAGTGTAATATTTCTTCTCTGCTGTCGAAGGTTTCATCAAAAGCGTGCGAGGTTTAGGCTGTGTAAGTCAACCGCGGCGGCTTAATGATAATAATAAAAACACAAACAAATACGATAGGTTCCCTTGCACACCCCAACAACACATCCCCATATTGTGACGTCCCTGTACTGGAGCCTCCACAGGCAGTGCATCCTCTTCCAGGGAGGCCGGGAGTGCGAGCCACTCACCACACTTGCTGAGGTGATGCAGGGCCTTCCTGTATCTCTTCAGGTGCTTGTCGATGGAGTAGCGCTGGTAGTTTGGCTCCAGGGTCTTCAGCTTGTTCAGGAAGGGAAGGTACTCTTTGGGGTCCTTCGGGCGTAAAGAAAAGAGAACAGAAAATCAAAAAACAATGTTGCCAAATCATACCTTTTTGGTTTAGCTCTTTTAAAGCGCGTTGCTTCATTGTTTAAATCCATCTAAACAACAAGCTGTAGAAGAATAAAGGCGGGTGGATGGATGGCGTGACGTCTTCACCTTCTGGGACTTTTCGGCCACCATGAGGACCAGGTCGAAGTCGTAGGTGCCCAGCGAGTGGTCGTACAAGTCGTTCACGTTGACCAGGAAGAGTAGGTACTTCAGGGCCTCTTCAGCCCCGACCACACCGGCAGCTCCAGGGGGCTTTGCTGCACACACCACACACACACACACACACACACACACACACACACACACACACACACACACACACACACACACACACACACACACACACACACACACACACACACACACACACACACACAGTGAGAAGGTGGACAACCCCCCCCCCCCTTCTCACTAAGAAACTGATTGTTAGTCAAAAACATCCTGGGTTTAAACTCTCCCCCTGGTCCCTGGGTAAGCCTGCTCTAAGACCCTGGGCCCAGTTTTACCTCTCAGGTCGTGAACCTTCTGCAGAGCGATCTCCAACTCAGGGACTGTCTTCTTCACATGGCTGGTCAGGATGGAAAGGCAGTACCTGAACACACAGATCAGAACACTTGTCACTCATTGAACCAAGAACTCTTGGCACGAGTCACATGAACAGTCACGTGACATGTTACCTAACCCTTGGTGTTGGTTGATTCCAGACTTAACCACACTGTTCAATACAAAGCAGTGGCAGCTGGTGGTTTTTAAAGTGAGGGAGGAAGGACTGTGTGCTTGGACAGACGTTGGCGGGATCCAGATCCCTTAGCTAGTCACACCCACTCAGAGGAGGACTTTCCTCCTCTCCCCCGTTGAACCCCATGTTATTCACCGGCCGCCATCACTGCCGCCGGGGAAATGAATGGGAGTCAACAGAGGCAGGGGGACGAACGTCCGCCAGCAGTAATCGTCAACAGGCGATAGGGGGCGCTACTGTCCCTTTACCCAGGGAAACAACATTACATATACAAAGGCATTACCGTAGTCATATTTAAGGGCATTGATTCATTACAGTAGTCTGGGCAATCTACATTTTTATTTATATTACATATTTATAATTACGTTACTACATTTATATATTTTTAATCTCAACAATGTTAAGGTTGATCTTCCTCCCTCTCCTCACTGGAGAAGCGTCCAGTGATATAAAGTAAAATACAACACGATGGATTAAAGTACTTGTCAGGGTCCATTGATTCCATCGTGTGGCGGAACGCGTCACACACGACATCCAACTTCTTGGCTCTGGTCGTGGCAGACGGCACGGGGGTGTTGAGTGGCCGGGGGTACATGGTTCCAGTCGTGTCCTCCTCTCTGTTGAACGTCACCAATATTAACCAACTGGGTCAGATCCCATTTACCCAAAGAAAGACGCTCTCACTTTTTTCACTCTACTCAAAGCAGAATTCGTATTTCAAAGTTTAGAATTCAAATTACAGACTTCCTCAACAATGCAAAATTAAATAAAAAGTATCTTCAAGGCAAATATGTACATGTGTGAAAAAATAACTGTTGTTGTGCTGACTTTGTAAATGTAGATGAAACATGTATATGTTGTGACTGTATAATCAATACTATGCGTTACAATGCTTATAGATGTGTTCTCAACCCAGTTAACCCTTCGGTGTTCCACGTTCTACGGAGAACCACTGAAGAACTGAGGCAGGGCCCAACTGACCGGAGCTCGGTGAGGAAGAGGTTGATGTGGTTAATGGAGTTCAACTGAGTGATGAAGGTCTCCACGTTCTCCAGGAACACCTGCAGAGACCGACACACACACACACACGCACAAACAAACACATTCACTTCTTTACTCAACTTTGCTTCTGTACTTATTTACTCAAGAATTGGAGACGTGCAGGCAGAACAGCAGCATGCATGTCAACGCCGCCAGAGTAACAGATGCCATGGGTTGGCTTCACCTCCTCGGGTCTGTCTACATTGTGTGGTGAAAGGTGCAGCACACCTCCTCAGTCGCTGTGCATGCCGTTCTCCAATATATTTAGCCAAGCACGGCTGTTTGTCTGATGAAAGTCCTGCTTCATGTTTGAGAGCTGAAGTTGGAGACTGATTTTCCACAACGCACGTACAAGTATTCTTACATAAGAAAATAGCCTGGCTTCAGGGTTACCATTTAACCATATATATATTAGTATATTAGAATATATATATTAATTGCTGTCAACCAATTCAAAATATCGATTGTTCTTTTTCATTCTTCCCAGAACACAATGGGAACGTACCACTCTGCTGCGCACGCAGGTGGCATCTTTGCGTGACGTCAGACTACCTTTCCCGAGGTCGTCTGACGGTCTTTCTGGGCAGTGGTTGAAAGTTGGGCTTTTCGGACCCTTATAGTACACGCCAAGGCGTGTGCGGACGGGCTCGCTCCGTCTGAGCAGCGATTGAATTATTTATTTTCCCACATCCGAGAAAGGTTTAGGCTTCCCGGACACCTAGGTCTTATATTATATGATCACTACTGTTCGTGGCAGATTCAATAAACAATGCTTATTACAACGCTCATAACGGTTACACAACGACGGTACTAAGTATGTATGATAGAGTCGACGTCTTTCCCAAAGCTCTCATCCTCCATGTCAGTGTTCGTCTCGAGGGTGATTATAAGAGGTGTCTCCTGATGCAATATGAACGATTCCTCGGACCACACTGCTGTCATTTAGACTGTAACGCCTTGTAGCCTCGGTAGGGTGTTCCGCTTTGAGGGGATATTAAGAGGACCAATGAGTAGATTACTTTTGTTTTCTCCAAAGATCCGTTGAACAACAGATTAGCGCCACAAGTCTTCAAATAGCTCCGCCGCCACAGGAAGTAAACAAAGCTGCGTCAACTGCTTTAGCGTGTCAAATCTTTCATCCATCTCCTAGATGTACTGCCGGCGTGGCTCAGCTCCGCTGTACCGCTGGGTTGTACAGCGGGCAGACGCACCTTGGGGTTGTGGTCGTACATGAAGTTGAGGTTGATCCTCAGCTTCCTCATGCACTCGAACGCATCCCGGAACTTGAGGCTGAGAGGGGAAACACATAGTACCTTTACTACAGCGCTAATCACATAGTACCCTCACTACAGCGCTAATCACATAGTACCCTCACTACAGCGCTAATCACATAGTACCCTCACTACAGCGCTAATCACATAGTACCCTCACTACAGCGCTAATCACATAGTACCCTCACTACAGCGCTAATCACATAGTACCCTCACTACAGCGCTAATCACATAGTACCCTCACTACAGCGCTAATCACATAGTACCCTCACTACAGCGCTAATCACAATAGTACCCTCACTACAGCGCTAATCACATAGTACCCTCACACTACAGCGCTAATCACATAGTACCCTCACTACAGCGCTAATCACATAGTACCCTCACTACAGCGCTAATCACATAGTACCATCACTACAGCGCTAATCACATAGTACATCACTACCAGCGCTCTAATCACTATGTACCTTACTACAGCGCTAATCACATAGTACCCTCACTACAGCGGCTAATCACATAGTACCCTCACTACAGCGCTAATCACATAGTACCCTCACTACAGCGCTAATCACATAGTACCCTCACTACAGCGCTAATCACATAGTACCCTCACTACAGCGCTAATCACATAGTACCCTCACTACAGCGCTAATCACATAGTACCCTCACTACAGCGCTAATCACATAGTACCCTCACTACAGCGCTAATCACATAGTACCCTCACTACAGCGCTAATCACATAGTACCCTCACTACAGCGCTAATCACATAGTACCCTCACTACAGCGCTAATCACATAGTACCCTCACTACAGCGCTAATCACATCACAGCAAGTATTTTTGTAACTTTAATGCTAAATCCAAAATGATGGTCTGAAGGGGCTTCACTTAACCACAATGTAAGAGGCCTTTCTCTGAGGCAAGGGACAGGGATTACAGGTTCTACCCTGCAAAGTTGCCTCGCATGTATGAATTTAGCCAATCAGACAACTGCAATTTGCAATTTCCCAAATCACATTATGTCATTCTGTCATTTTTGGTTTTCCATTTTGTACTAAAGCAGCGTTGGCAGAGTTGGTACAGTCAATAGTTAATACTAGGGGATAATGATGATAGATCCTACCAGTTAATAGTTAATACTAGGGGATAATGATGATAAATCCTACCAGTTAATAGTTAATACTAGGGGATAATGATGATAAATCCTACCAGTTAATAGTTAATACTAGGGGATAATGATGATAAATCCTACCAGTTAATAGTTAATACTAGGGGATAATGATGATAGATCCTACCAGTTAATAGTTAATACTAGGGGATAATGATGATAAATCCTACCAGTCGAGCTGCTTCCTGAGCTGGGCTAACACCAGCGCTCGGTGGTGGACCGTCTCCAGGTTCCCCCGAGGCATCTAGACACACACACACACACACACGTTTATTACTAACAAACCAACACACGGTGACTAAGGCACACCTTCAGCGGTGAGTGAGTGAGTGAGTGAGTGAGTGAGTGAGTGAGTGAGTGAGTGAGTGAGTGAGTGAGTGAGTGAGTGAGTGAGTGAGTGAGTGAGTGAGTGAGTGAGTGAGTGAGTGGGTGAGTGAGTGAGTGGGTGGGTGAGTGAGTGAGTGAGTGAGTGGGTGAGTG
Organism: Melanogrammus aeglefinus; assembly: GCA_900291075.1. NCBI lineage: Eukaryota > Metazoa > Chordata > Actinopteri > Gadiformes > Gadidae > Melanogrammus > Melanogrammus aeglefinus. Next base: position 130,395 of record OLKM01000948.1, on the reverse strand, counting down.
AGTGAGTGAGTGAGTGAGTGAGTGGGTGGGTGAGTGAGTGAGTGAGTGGGTGAGTGGGTGGGTGGGTGAGTGAGTGAGTGAGTGAGTGGGTGAGTGAGTGAGTGAGTGAGTGAGTGAGTGGGTGAGTGGGTGGGTGGGTGAGTGAGTGAGTGAGTGAGTGGGTGAGTGAGTGAGTGAGTGAGTGAGTGGGTGGGTGAGTGACCTGCAGGATCAGTCTGGTATCTTGGGTCACCACCGTCACGATCTTGGAGCCTCTCTCCACCCGGCGCACGGTCTCATCGTTCTGACCTCCGTCCGACCCAAGAGCCTCTTGCAGCCCTGCCAGAGGTCAAGGGTCAAGGGTCAAGGGTCAACAATGAGAAACCCTCTGGTCATTAATGAAGGAAACCACTCGCACTCCAAAACTACCATTCCACGATGGCAGGTTATAGGACAGTGTGCGTGCGTGTGTGTTTACATGTCGGTTTTTTGTGCGCACTGGTCACGGGAGGCGTCATAAGCGAGTATGGATGACTACCTTTGACGGACAGCGTGCCCAGGTGGAGGCAGCGGCAGGTGTGGGCATGCGTGGTCACAAGGAGGAAGTCTTCGTAGACCACGAAGGAGGAGACATTGGAGGCCAGCTGGCAAACACACAGACCACTTGATTAACATCCACCGTCAAGAGCGACCAACCAAACATGAACCCAACGTGACAACACGGTGCGGCGGCGTGGAGCTGTGGCACCTGGGTGTCTCCAGCATAGAGGTGGCTCCGGTCCGTCAGGCCCAGCAGAACCTCCTGAGGGGATGGACAAACGTTAAAACGCAGACCCTCAACCGCCATCGACCATGTTTGAAGCATAGGAGAATGTTAGCTATTGTGTTGGGAATAACGCTTAGTTGGTCATCGTTTATCCAAATGGAACTAGAACTTAATTGTTATAATGGGAAGAAATGCTTTCTCGTAAGAGACATGTGAGACGGGGCAAACCAAATTCCCTTGGGTGCTCTCAAATTGGCGGAGTACGGCCAACAATGGTTCATTCTGATGTACAAGCCGTGTAATAAACTAGGCCAGCTTGACCCCTAGAAGCACTTTGAGTTGCAATTTTTCACGCGGAGCAGTGTGTAAGTAAAGTCTGATTTGGTCAAAGGAGGATAACACGACGGGGTTCCGCTGGAATCCCTGGAGAAGGGACGGTTGTGGCTTCTGAGCACTTCCAGCTGTTGGTTCCTCATCCACCGAAGGGTTAGGGTTAGGGTTATGTTTTAAAACGGCGGCCCCCCCCCGCTACCTCCTCACTGACGGTGCAGAGAGCCATCTGCACACACGGGACCGGGAAGTTCATCGGACAGCCGCTGAAGTCCGTCCAGTCCTCCACCGACGGACATTCTGAATCTGAAGCAGAGTCGCCAGAAGAAACGGTGGGTTATTCCACTTGGGATCACATTCTGCTACAACATCCACCTTGTTGCTGCAATGACTCAGTTTTCTGAGACGTCCAACTCTCTTTCGGGATCGTTCAAAGGAGCGTGACGGTTCCCCTTCAAGAGATACCCTATCCTCCCTCGCTCAAACCTTTAATTTAACTTATGGAATACATTACTGGATCATTTCAGTTTTAACGGGGGTCTGAACCCCCTCCAGATACGTACATGAAGTCTGAGCTCCCCTCCAATCCACTGGGTATTAAATTAACTCATTGGATACCCTCCTGGATAAAGGCTGGTCATGTTGGTCGTGGTGTGTGTGTGTGAACTCACCCCAGATCAGCCTCCGTGTCTGGCCGTCCTCCAGCTGCAGAGCCACTGTCCTGCTCTGGAAGCTGAACGCCATGCTGCTCACAACGCCGTCCACCGCCACCTCCAGCCTGGACACACACACACACACACACACACACACAGGGCGCTGGGTACAGCTGGCGACCCGGGACTCTCACCGGCGGACATGGGACGGGGCGACGGGCGGGACTGACCTGCTGCTGAGAGCGTTTGGGGCCTCCGGATGAGAGGCAGGGCTGAGGAAGAGGAGGGTGGAGGAGGAAGGCAGCGTCCCGGCGCCCAGGCCCAGGAGCAGGTCTTCCTTCAGCCAGAGGAGCTGTCTGATGGCTAGAGGGGTCTCTGGCAGCCCTGCCACACTGAGGGCCGACACAAACAGACGCTAACTAACCCCGTATCTACTGGAAGCAAGCCTGGAGACGATAGAAACTGAGCCCCAATACCACATAGGGATGGAACTCAGTCTGAACTAATGAATCCCTGTCGGACTCCATCACTCAGCTGCAAGGTGGCAGTAACTGTAGGGTAATTGGTGGACCGTGGTTGGCTTCATAGCATGGGGGGGGGGGGAAGGACTCTACCCCTTAAATGGGCTTGAAGGAGTAGAAGGAAATTGATCAACGGAAAGCAGGCGAAATTTAAATAGATTTCAAGGAAGATCATTGACGTAAACTTTTATAACCCTTAAAGGTCTTATTCCGTGAGAAACTGAGAATACTTGTTTTTGTTGAAATACTACAGGTCTCTACGAGTTGCATATGCATGCTGCGCGTGAAGGTGTTCCTCTACCCCCATTACCTATATTAGGCAATGAGAGAAATCAGAGAAAAACGAGCGGATGAGAAAACCCCATCGGTGTGACGTCACACCGAAAATTAGTATTCATGGCCACGCCTCCCGCCCATCTTAGCTAGCTTGCTACCGCCCACCGGCAGACAGGAAGTAGCAGAGCTCATTTCTGCAGCTCAGCGTCACAGTGCTCTTAGCCAATCAGAGGCGAGCAGATTAGCATATCATGCATATTCATGTTAAGAGGCGAAATCCTGTCGTTCGTCCCCTCCCACCTCCCCCAACAAACTAAAACAGCATGAAACAGACCCAGCAAAGCTTTTTTTTCTCTAAAACCGGCTCTTAGGGCATCAATTCAGACTACAGATCACCGCAAAATTAACGAAAAAACAATGAGAGGAGACCTTTAATAAAGATATTAGAAGTAAATCCCGGAATTCTGTTTTCCATCACTTTAACATTTTACAACTACTATTCAGTATACAGGTACTACTGCTGAATGACCCAATGACTGGAGAGAAGACGGTGTGTTCTCTAACCTGTAAGTGTTGCGCAGAACCAGGGGCAGGGACACCACTCTGAACCCCCCCGGTCGCTCTGTAGACGGTCTCCCAGAGTCTGAGGAGGAGAGACAGAACCGGGAGGTGGTAGAAGCGCCCTGAGCATCACCACTCTTTCAAACCACAACTTGAATGAAAGTGACTGAAAGAATGATCGTATTATATCAAGTACGGTTTGATGACGACATGTGTGGAGAAGAGAGGGACCTACCAGGGCCAAAGACTGATATCTGCCCGTCTGCCGTCATCGCTGCCAGGTGATTGCTCCTCTGGGTCTGACACAGAAAGGTCACCAGGTTGACCGGAGAGGTCAGCTGGAGCTCGTAGGAGCACATGGGCGGAGGTACCACCCCCTGGCGGAAGGTGGTCACCAGGATCTTGTCTGAGAAGGACAAGGGCGTCAACCAATCAGGAGGCACCAGACGCCACTACAACTACCGCAGGGACCACGCCCTTCCTCTTAGCACATACTGTTATCCTAACTGCTGATTAGTAGAACACGGTAGCAGTCTATTTGGTTCATTCCAGTACAAAAGGCCCCCAGGCGCCCGCCTCTGATTGGCCCTCACCTCCGTCGATCACGGCCACGTTGGCGTTGTCGCTGGCGTCCGGGCCGGCGCTGCGGTCGGTGGCCCAGCCCCAGTCGTACGTGAGGCTGGCCCAGCCGCGCGTCACCACGTGGAGCCTCAGGGGCCGCTGGGGGTCCCAGTGCACGCAGGCCGGGGCCCGCTGGGGGTCCCGGCCGAAGGCCAGGCTCTGCTTCATGTACCAGTGGTAGTTTCCCACCGTCCACAGCTGCACTGCGGAGGGAGGCAGACGGGATCACTGACCCGCACACCCTGGTCCACTCTCTACCGTGCCGTCCCCCAAAGCAGCCACGGGGTGTTCAGACACAGGTGCTATTGTGTCCCCCCCCCCCACTCCACGAACGCCTCCCGGGCCGACCAGAGGACAACAGAGGAGAACGACAGACCCTTGAACCACAGGAACCCCCTTCAGTTCCTGGGGCCATCAAACCCTTTAACTCCTCCGAGGGAGTCACTCTGAACTCTGCACCGGTCAATTTATTTATTTAGTTTTTATTTTATTTTTTCAATTGATCATATCCAGATGACCTGCGCAACATTACCTTTGCTTTAGTTACTTGTTGTACTTGCATATTTTATTACATCCTGCTGTTGGTTTGTGTATTGTGATTATATTGCTAGTTGTATTGATTATATTATATTTATTTTGATGTTTTTGTGATCAGAGTCGTCTGGATCTATATCTGGGTCTGACTCCTCATTCAGGAGTCGTCCTGCTGGAGTTCCTAACGTGAATCTTGGGTCTGACTCCTCATTCAGGACGTGTCCCTGCTGGGAGTCCCACACGCTGAACCCCTTACGGTGAGGGGTTCAGGGGGGGGTGGGCCTTACGCTCGGTACTGATGTGTCCGTCTGCCCCAGAGAGCACGTCCTCCAACCACACCAGAAGGACCGTAGAGTCGCTGTTCCAGAGCAGCTCTTTCACCTGCAACGCACACACACACACACACACATCAGATAGAGAACCTCCACAGCCAGTGAATTCTACGGAGGGAACACCAGAAGAACGGTTGTGTCCACTGAACACGGTGTTTGGGCTTGGCGTTGGCGTTGACCTTGGCCTGCTCTCTGCTGCAGGGCAGGGTGAAGTCTCCGTGCAGCAGGCCGTTCTTCTCCATGAAGACCACGCTGTGCTTGTTGGGGTGGCGCTGGGTGCACGCGATCAGACTCCCCGAGGGTCTGAAAGATACGGACCGCCAGGCCGTCACCAACAGGGCTACGGGGCCCGTTCATGGGGTAACAGCACCCAACCGGCCTCTTGCTAATGCCAAGTCACATTTACATCAGAAAGGAAGTAGGGCAACTTCAACAATGGGCCAACTAATAAAGTTTACTTAACTTTAGAACTAACAGTTAACGAAAGATCGGTTTGGTAAAAGTCTGAGTGTGTCATTGTCATAAACGAGTATAACACTTCCGCATTGAATCCCTATTTGTGAGAGTGACGTGCCATTGAGCAGGTGGATACTTTTTTTGTGATCCACGTAATCGAGGCACAGGTAGGGTTAAACGTCGTGCCCAAGGCTACCGGTCGACTGCGTACATTTGGGATCAAAGTAGAATGTGGCGGGCAGTCAAACAACCTCTCACTCTAACTACTAGTAAGCTAGCAGCAATCGTTATCCTCCACCAGAACCCGTTACACTGTCGAGCTACGACGGTGGGCCTGGTTTAGTACCTCCAGCAGAGGGCCTGCTCCAGCCCGTTGAGGGTCTCGCTGGTGGCCTGCAGGACCCCCTCTCGGCTCCACACCCGGACCCGCCGGGCCCCTGTCTGGGGACACACAGCGCTGACGGCAAACAGCTGCCCGTCCCCCCGCCACGACACCCGGGGCCTACGGTCATCCCAGGCCACGGCCGGCTGCACCTCCTGGGAGAAACCACGGGTCAGTATCTGGAGAGTCACGGATCACGGGGAATGTGATGGGACTTTATGTGATTACTGCCATGGAGAGGTTCTTGAAAATAGATATTGTAATTCGACGTGCCTTCTTGGTTAAATAACAATATACATTCAGGGTGGCTGGGACCAGCGTAATACAAAAAAAAAGCGTTAACCTTGGCGGTTAATATGACTCGTTGTGACCTGGGTTTGATTCTGATAGGAGGTCCTATGATACATGCCTTTATCTCTCTCTCCTTCAACCCATCCTGTGTCTCATCCCTGTCCTGTCCACTAAAAGATCACACACACACACACACACACACACACACACACACACACACACACACACACACACACACACACACACACACACACACACACACACACACACACACACACACACACACACAGTTCATAATCAAGAGAGGTAGAGAATTGTGTACACACCAGCACTTTCTTCTGTGCTGCCTGCTTCCCTTCAGAACCGTGGAACTGGGTCTCCTTCTTACCCCAACCAACAGTGATGAACTTTCCTACGACCCGGGTGAAAACACACATTATAGCTCACACACACCCACACTCAATGTCTCCATGGAATGCACACAATCTGTACGTACATGCTGAACATAATCAATTAGGGTTGATTTCTTTGGTCACTTTATTTTACTTTAACAACAATGGTACTAGACTTCTCAAGAACGTATGTTTGGTCTATTACCAGGCGTGGAGAGGTTTTCTCTGCTCTGTTTCCAACCTACCTTCGCCAAAGTCCTCCTGGTGGATGCCGACCTCTGTGATTGGCTCAAAGTCTTTGGTCATCATGATAATGGTCTGCTGGCCTGCAAAATGCAATGATTCACAGAGAAAACATTACAGACTGCGGTCTTACAAACCTGTTGAGTCTCTTCCTAATTTGCAACAGAGACAGAGAGCGTAAGAACCTAGTAGAGTACCAATGCCGTGGACTTCTTGGTATGCTTGGTTATGACAAATACAAACCGGTAAAATAAATAATGCTGTAGTCAATTCATTTATTGCTGAGACACCAGAAATGTCTCCTGTGGGATCCATAAAGTGTCACGGGTGTGGTGTCCAGATGTTGGTGGTAAAACAGAGGAGGGTTTGGACCAACCAGTGGTGAGTGCTACCAGTTCCTCATCCGGACTCCAGCTCATGGAGGTTAGGCCGCTATCAACACTGCCCACACATTCCACCTGGGGAAACACACGCGTTACAGCGTTTAGATACACCTCAGTTTAAGATAAATACAATAGGTAATTAGGGATGTCCCGATCTGATCCACGGTATCGGTCCGATATTGGCCCATTGCGCTGGATCGGATATCGGAGGGGAGTAAGACATATGAACGTATCTGCGCAGTGCGTCACGTGATAACAAGAGTTAGCCCTCAATTAGGCGCATGCGCATGAGAGCTACCTGTTGAAAACCCACGTCAGCAATGTGGCTGTATGTCAACCTCAAAGGAGAATAAAGTGCAACCGCCTGGGCCGGGCTGTTGCACGGCTCTCCTCGGCTGCAGCTGAGGAGAGATGCGGTCACACACCGTCACGTCACACGCATCAACCTCGGCCAGAGCGGACCACAGCTGTTGTGATCGCCACAAGCTCGGCGATCATGAACGCTAACCATTTCGGACATTGCAGACGTTTTTACTTTATTTAAACTTTTCAACTCTTAAAATCTTTTCATTTGATTTAAGTCATCCAACTTTTCTTAAGTGAGATGTTTTAGGGTGGCTGATTGGCAATCATGAGCAAAGTGGTTCCGTATATATTTGTATTATTATTATTTGTTCAAGAGTAAAACAAAGTATCGGACAGATATTGATATTTGTGTAAAGTGTAAAGTGGTATTGGGACATCACTATAGGACAGGTAATCCAGATACCCATTCAGCCCTAAACAATCTACAATGTTTACAATATGCCATTTTTACATCTAAATGACCGTTTCTCTCCCCCTGAACGTTTTTTTATTGTCTTTATTGATTATATTTACTCTATTCTATCATTTATACTACAACACGTTTCTGGGATAAATAAAAACTAAGAGGCAAAAAATGTAGACTTTGGCCTTGTAAGATTCAATTCAATTCGATTCAGTTGATGTTAATTTTCTGCCGACCTCGTTGGTAGTCAGGTTGTAGAGGATGACATCCCCGGTGGCCGTGGCAACACACACAGACTCCAGCTCGGCCAGCTCCTGAATCCCAACCAGCCTCCCACTGCCATCGTCGGGCAGATAACCCTTCTCTGTCAGCGAGACGTCGTTCACCACCTGACCGGGACGAGGAGGTAATTAACATCAAATATATATATATATATATATAACACAACTGAAGAGCCGTTCAACTTCTAGTTTAATGTTTTTAGTTTGTAAAGCCCTCATTATCCTAACCCCTATAAAAGGACAAGGAAGGTAAAAAATCCCCAATTCAAAGTGGAATAAAAATTCAGAAGGAACATAGAAGTGGGATAACAGCTTCCAGCGACAGTTAAATGGGCAGACATTTAATTATGGAAGCATAGAACAAGGAAACCTTTTTATCATCAAGTTGTTAGAAAGTAGAAGATTAGTTATGGCTTGAATCTCAGAAAAAAATGCTACTCTGTTTATCTGGCACACAAAAGTAAAAGTATTAAAATCCCTGGTGTGCCAGGCCCTACCTGACCAGTTCTTGGGTCTAATTCGATGATGGAGAACTCTGAAGCCAGGAGCAATGAGTCTGTGTCGGAGCGCACAGCCGCACACAGAGGACCCCCGGCGCTGGGGGACCACTCCGCATGGCACAGGCTCTTCAATAACTTGAGATTACGCATTTTGCATTCAGAGCAGGACACGTCGATGGCACGTCCTCCACTGCTGTAAGGGACACAATATAAGAGTCACTTTAGCCTGCTTACTGATTATGTCCTGATCTGTTCTACAAGACCATGATAACGAAATCACACAACAACCGCTTTAACCTTACCCGTACTGCCGCTTGTAACAGTCCGAAAACCAACGAACAACCTGCCTAAGAGCCCACACTGTGCGTCCACATTACAGCATAACAACACACCGACGTCAACACACACATGTGGCATCCATCCCTGTCAAGCCGCGACCTTTCAACCGTCGTGTTGAGGTGCAGCCCGTGGTGTGGGCGCCCCCTGCTGGCTCGGAGCAGTGGTGTATGAGGGTTCACCGCACTAGTACAACCCTCCCAACGCAGGAAGGAAACAGTCGAGCGTGTCTGGGACGTGGACGCTTTCACTGGATAACGTTGGGTTTATTTAATTAGGCTAGAATCTTTTTTTTTTTTGTTCAGTTTGATTGTTTTTTGGTTCATCTTGTTGATTTTTCCCTTTGCGGGACCCACTCATGTAAGGCGGTGGAGTGAGGTACAGCTGGCAGTGGCTGGTCCGTAAACAGACCTGCGCTTACATTTTCTCCAGGTAGGTTATGGTCGCGCCCCTTGCAAACAGGTTATTGACTCATATAACCTTAAAGTAGCCGTGTTCACTTTAAATCTTGAAGAATTACATTAAACATCTAGTGCATTATTACTTCTGTCAGTGAATGGATTTTAGGAAGTAGGCCTACGATTTTCATATGCAGAGGTGGAAAAGTAACTCATTATATTTACTCAAGTAAATGTATTGAGACGATTTTATTTTTTGTATTTTGTATTTTTTTCAATAATTATAGTAAAAACGGTAGGGCTACTTTTACTTAAGTAAGTTTTGGTTGGAGTATATTGTACTTAGTGACATATTAAACTTAAACAACTCAAAGTACTGAGTAAAACATTTCAGGCTCGTACTTCGGGACCGACGAGATGCCTGCTGCATTGGCCTGAGGATGTCTGAGTTCAGCGAGCGACGCACCTTCAGCCGGCAGGGCTGTCAGACTGGGTGTAGTCGGTAGGGTGAATGGATACTGGCTGACTGTTTTGTTAGGCCAAGCTTCAAAATTAAACTTCAGCTATGGACTTCAAATAGTTTGAGTCGTTTTGTTTAGGCTATTGAAAAAACGATTCAGAGATAAGAGGAGTTTTAATTTCACAGATGGTGTCATGACACTCCTTCAAGTCAAAGTAGGCTGTAGACTATAAAACAGAATTAATCTATGTTAGGTTGGGTATGAAAATAGCTAAATCGGTCACGAAAAACAAATATTCAAGATAAGTTTTCAAGATAATCTTATGACAGGATGTGTTATCTTCAGAATATTTTTAATTAACAATGATAATTATATAGATAAATAAATGATCATGTTTGGACACAGCTGGGAAATGCACTATGAGGCCATCCACTCTGCACCCATTGTCAAACTAACACTAACATATCCCCTTCATGTGCACAGTTAAATATAGTATTCACTCACTCCATTAAGATGTTCATTGTTTACTAACCCTCTCTCTCTCTCTCTCTCTCTCTCTCTCTCTCTCTCTCTCTCTCTCTCTCTCTCTCTCTCTCTCTCTCTCTCTCTCTCCTCTCCCTTCTCTCTCTCCTCTCTCTCTCTCTCTCTCTCTCTCTCTCTCTCTCTCTCTCTCTCTCTCTCTCTCTCTCAGCGTGGTGATGGAGGGAACAGGAAGTCCCACCGCTGCCTTGTCTCGGTCACTTCCTCTTCAGAAGGAGGCGTCCGGCCACACTCCAGTGAGTGGGGAGGAAGGAGGAAGTGGAGGTGCCGGTCAGAGCCCAGTGCCCCTCGCCTCTTTTGAAGACGAGACCACCTCCTCCTCCTCCTCGTCCGTCTCCTCCTCCTCTCTCCTCCGACGTGGACCAGCCCCTCCGGACCGAGCCCCCCGTCCCCCCTGAACCACCACCAGACCGCACCGACTCCACCTGTCGCACTCAGCCGCACTCGGCGAGCCCCCAGCTCCTCCACTGTGTCCCTCCGTCGGGCCCCCAGATCTCCCCCGACCGCAGGAGGCCCCCGCCGGCCCCTCCACTACCGAGGACCGCCCGGCCCTCCCGGAGGAGGGGGAACCCGTCCGGCCGACGCCTCCCCTCCCCTCGGAGACCGGGGGCCAGGCCCTGGGGCCCCCCTCACCGGAGAGCCAGGAGCCCCGCCGACACCAGCCCCCCCCTGTCCCCCCAACCCTGGCTCCCCCTGTGGCGGCGGGGGCCCTCAGCGGGGGTCTGGAAGGCGGCAAGCCATGCCCCCCCACCCGGCCGGCCCCGGGGACCAAGCTCTGCGGCTACCTGGACAAGCGGGGAGGGCCCCTGAGAGCCTGGAAGCGGCGGTGGTTCGTGTACGAGGAGAAGAAGAGCCAGCTGTTCTACTACCGCACGGCCCAGGACGTCACCCCGCTGGGGAGGGTGGACCTGGGCAGCGCCACCTTCACCCTCCCCCTGAAGGGCGAGGAGGGCTCCTTCCACGTCCAGACCCCCGAGCGCACGTACATACTCAAGGTAGGGCGTGTGTGTGTGTGTGTGTGTGTGTGTGTGTGTGTGTGTGTGTGTGTGTGTGTGTGTGTGTGTGTGTGTGTGTGTGTGTGTGTGTGTGTGTGTGTGTGTGTGTGTGTGTGTGTGTGTGTGTCTGTGGAGGGTGTGTGTGTGTGTGTGTGTGTGTGTGTGTGTGTGTGTGTGTGTGTGTGTGTGTGTGTGTGTGTGTGTGTGTGTGTGTGTGTGTGTGTGTGTGTGTGTGTGTGTGTGTGTGTGTGTGTGTGTGTGTGTGTGTGTGTGTGTGTGTGTGTGTGTGTGTGTGTGTGTGTGTGTGTGTGTGTGTGTGTGTGTGTGTGTGTGGGTGTGTTTCTGTGAGGTGGGTGTGTGTCTAAGGAGCTATATGAAAGCATGAATTTTACATGGGAAAGCTAAATAAAACCTTAAAAAATACCATCTATACACTAATATTTCCTGCAGTGCATTATTATTATTTTATAGAGAGGTAATAATCATTAGCCACCACTCCTTTGAACTGCTGTACTAATTCAAAGATATGGTTTATAGTAACTCTAGTTGTATTAGCGTATATCTTACATGGTTTACTATCATATTGCAGCCCAATATGAATACTGAAGCTGGAAACACACTAGAATACTTTAACAACCCCATTCGACTGTATGAAGCCTAGCCCTTACATATTTAACCACTACACTAACGATTACAGTCTTAGACTGACACGCTGGTTAGGACTGTCACGCTGTTATTAAACTTCCCAACCTATAAGATAATGTTTGCAGACTCTTGAGAAACTACACAATAGGGTTAGAATTGGGCTATTCATAACCCATTGTTGGTCTATAAGGTTGTTCCCATATCCCATTTCCTATAGATCCAGCTCAGGTAAATATAGTCCTAGCTAATAAGGGCTGCCAGAGCTGAGGAAAGACTGCGCTGTAATCTGAGAGACAAACAAACCAGCACCCATCCAGACCTCATTGTGCTTGCTCCCGACGTACAGAACATCCTGTTGTCGTGATCACAAACAGCCTCAATGTATTGGATTACTTTAATAAGAAGAACCAAGCCACAAAATTGCATTGGATGAGTGAAACATTTTGATGCTGGCACATATTCATCAGTTGTAATTTTGTTTTGTTTTTTAGCGGTCTCAAACGATTGTAGGAGTTAATAACGATGAGCCCATCGATCAAATTCATTCTTTGCCTTCTTGTCACCTTTGGATATTTTATGGAGTTTATCATTTATAGATCACTCAATGTGACATTATCTAAGCTGCCCTTTATCGTTGACCAGCACATTCAAACATCAAGCTGTTAGCATAGCGTGTTGTTATTTAACTGACACGAGCCCATACTCTGAGAGTGATATGTATTAGTATTAGTGACTGTATTTGTCTGTATTGTACTAAAGCTCTCTGGCCTTTCATCTGTTCCCTTTTGTTTTTTTTAATGTATTCTATTCTTTCGTCTCCACTGTGCTCCTTCTCTCGTCTCCTCCCGTCCCCTCTATCTCCTCTTTCACCCCCTCTCTCTCATCCACCCTCTTCCTCTCTCCAGGCAGTAAACCAGGCGGCCATGATGTACTGGCTTCAGCAGCTACAGATGAGGAGGTGGCAGTACAGGGAATTTCTGTCTGGGGGGGCGGTGTCCCAACCAGCCTCTTCAGACGCCACCAACAACAACAACAACGTCAGCGCCGGCTGTCCGGGTAAGACCAGCACAGGGCATTTAGGGTTTAACTGAAAGAGTCCCACTTGACCCAATAAAACAAGACATACTCTTATCCCCAAATTAGCCGCAGCAACCACCAAGCAAGGCCTTGCAATACACCACCAAGATACCCCTAGCGACCAACAAACCCACACCTTGCAACCACCAAGCTAAGCCTAGCGACATTAATCCAAACACGCACCTCCACCACTACTGGCAAAGTGGTAAAAAAATCCCGAAATCCTTACATCTATAGCAATCAACAAACAACCCCTAACTACCACCATGCAAGCAATGACCGCGCAAATTCCTAGCAACATGTTCCATTCTGTGTAACAATCGTTACCTCGCTGCGTGACTCAAGTGAAGACACTACAGAGCAATCGTTCTCTTTCTCAAGGAGGGTCAATGTGATATGTGTTGAACGTTCATTTGAAATTGAATTGTTAGATGTCTGAATCTTGAACTACAAGATAGAATCCACAAACTGTGTGCGTTTCTTGGATTGAATTAGTTGATTTATTCCCCATTGAGATGTAACTACTGCCTCTATGATAACCGTATTTACCTTTGTGTTTAAAGAGCCAAAATTACATTTAAGAGATGAAAGATCAGAGATGTAGTGCCGCAATCACAGCTTGTTTGGACGTGAGCATAATCACTTCCTGTATGCTGTGTGGCCAAGCGTGGATTTCAGGAAGTTGGTAAGTGAGTCGGATGGGAGTGTCTTATGGCGTAGCCAGCGGATGTTCTCCCTTTGAGAGTGGGGAAATCCCACTAGGAAATGGTTAGCAGCACAGAGATTCGATGGTGATGACTCTGAGTCACTCCCTGATCGCAGTCAGGCCAGAAGTAGAATTGGGAAAATCATCACGCAGTGTTGCTGTCATGATGCTCTGAGGCAAAATGCAAACAGCACCCACCCAGCTTTTAGAGCGTGAAAGACATGTCATATTTGTTTTCCCTACCTTTCTCTGGAAAATATTGTGGCTTAACTGGTTAGGTTTTAATTACAACTGATTACAATTTCTGATTACAACTCATTGCCACCTAGAAAGCTTTAACCTTTCTGTCTGTCTCTTGAAAGATTTTCCTTGATCCATTTTAGGGTTCCTGGTAACAGAAGTCTGTGAGGCTTGTGTCTGTAATGCACAAGGATAAACAAGAGAAGGCTTGTCAGTCGGACCGTTGATAACAGTTGTTGAATTAGACACTACGTAGTGGTTAGGGCCCATGTTTGAAACCCCAATATCTATAACCTGAATGTCTACCTGTAGGCATCCCTTAGCAAGGTGCTCTTAGCCCTACCTACTAATTAATGACTCACAATTATTGACTTACTGAACTTCCCAGTCATATTTGTCATAATTTCTGTTGAGTTAGCCATGCTACATATTGTCATCAAGTGAATAGGTTATCAGGTTCAAAAGGTTAACCAAAAATTAACGACTTGAGTAAAACATTTACAATTGTAAACAGGGGAACTGTGATGCAAGAGGTATACAATAGGTAGTTCATCCAGAATGAAACTGCTCTAGGAGTCTATTTAATATTTCCACCAAATATTTTCTGGACATTTTTAAGGGAGCAACTAATTCAAACCCTCTCCCCGTTGTTTGTGAAAGTTGTACATGTTTTGGTGTACTACAGGTTATTGTGATACAGATGAAACCTCACACCCCAAATTAGTTCCTAAGAAACCCTAGGGGGATGGATGGGAATCTGAATGATACTTTATACCATATTTCTATCCGGATTCACCTCGTATACTATACGTATCTCTGGGATGAACAGCATCGTCTAGAGGTTCGTTCCACTCCTGGAAGTTTGTACCCCAATGTCTGTAATCTACCTGCAGGCATCTTTGCGCAAGATTCATATCCCCTGCTGCTCTTTAATGACACGAGGGTCAGCAAAAAGACTCTGATAAGAATGAATCTGAATTCTGTATCAGTTCCTCAAATCAAGGCTTGTTTGGTTTTGATATTGAAGCATGCTTTTTCCATGGCAAAATAGAAAAACAGGGTTTTCTTATCTTATCCCAGTGGGTGATGGGGGCGCAATGATGTACTTTCCCGTCATTAGATGTAACTATGGGAGTGGGCCAGGAACAAGAAGGGCAGGAAGCTAAGCGGATTAACTTCTGCTTCTAGCAGGCCTCTTCCATGGAAACACTGGCAATGACCAAAAATGATGTCCTTCTCTTGAATTTAGCAATAGACACCATTGGTGGTCTCTATTGCTGGTGCCACAGCACTCATCTAGTGTGGGACAGTGTTTGTTTGTGTAATCATCAGAATATAAGTATAAGTAATATAAGTAAATATAAGTGTCAACTATGTTACCATGAGGCAGGTGTAGCAAACAGAAACTCAACTTTGTTTTACCTCAGCTGCTTGAAAGACGTTTTATTGATTGTGTCAAGAGCTAACTGTGTCGTAACAAATGAACTGATAATACTGCTTTGTGAATCCTGTCTTGCTGTTCCTTGTGTTGAGTTTAAACTTTAATATATCATACATTTTTAACATTCCGTTTTATTTCTATAAACCAACCAACGATCAGATGAGAGGACTTAGTTACTCTGGCTAGTTAACCTAGCTCACCCTGAGCCAGAAAAAGGTGTGTGGCATTTGACCTCGACACTGCATGTTGTGGGCAGTTAAGCGGATCTTAAACAGATTAGCAGGCTGTGTAACTGCTGGTCCGAGAGAAGGCATTTGGTCCGAGCACAAACCAACCCAGTCCAACACAGTTTGGAGCGGTGCAGCTGCTGTTGTTTCCCTTTAAAGACTGTGGGTGGAGGACCAACCAAAGGCCCCCCATCACCCTCCCCCCCAAACGATCCCCTCCTTTCTTCAACCGCCGGATGTTTAGGCTTTAGTGGTTCTTGCAGGAAGTTGTACAAGGAGGACGCAGGAAGTGTGCGCTGGTTTAATATTAGACGGAGCCGAGCGGCAGGTGGCTCGACAAACAGAGCGCGAGCTGTGATCCACGTGGTCGCTGTTCCTGTGAGCAGCTAGACCAGATGACTTATCTGATGTCGGACTGCCGATCAAGAGTGATCACCCCCAAAAAGGGTCTGAAACAGAGTTTTCTGTGGGAATTCCAGGTTCTAGAGATCAAAAGGGAACAAGCAATTTTACCCTAGGATTGCTGAATTTCTTAAATTATAATCGTGGGTAAAAAAAAAAGGTTTTCCGTGTCTTGTTGTTGCAGTTGTTACTGGCAGGTTGCTCTGCATGGATTACACACCGCTGAGCAGAGGCAGCAGGGAGTGGTGTTATCTTACAGTATTAATGACAGCGCAGTTACTCTGGCTGAGAAGTATTTTCGTCGCGTTGAGGCTTGTTTTATTTTCAGGACATTGGAAACCTGTTATGGTGCGGGGGCTGGTTTTATATAATGTCAGCTCATGTCTGAGCTCTGGGATTCTTTAAAACACGAAAAGAGTTGGTCTAGCTCCAGGACGTCAAGATGTCTAGAATATAAAGATCTAAATGGTCTTTAGGTGTGTAGAGGTTTGGATAGTATGAGAGGTTAACAGTTCAAACTCTCAATATCCGTAGTCTACCTATAGGCATCATTGCGCAAGATGCCTAACCCCTCATTTCTCCTTAAATGTATCCTTAAAGCCTCATACTAACGGGTTTCAGGACTCTTAGTCATTTTAGGAATGTTCCAAGTTGGGAGTTTCCAACCAGATGTATGATAGATCAGTCACAATGTCTGATCTATCATGGGCCTGGTCGGATTCTCCCACTTGTGATATGACAAGTGGATGTATTTGTCAATGTCTTGTAATGACTAACCAGTCTCAAACCTGTAATAATTACACATGTCTAAAATGTACTGTAAGTTGCTTTGGATAAAAGCGACCTCTGAATAAAAACCTGATGGCTCAATAGTAATATAGAGTTCCTGTTTCCTGTGTGACAGAGGACTTCCTGCCCATGGTGAAGAGCCCGCAGGGGCTGGTGGGAGAGGAGGCCGCCACCCAGCCCCCCCGCCCCCGCCCCCGCCCCGCGCTGGCCAACATGTCCCTCAAACACCCCCTCATAGAGATCCAGTGAGTACGCCGTCACTGCACCCAGAGTATGAATGAGTGGTACACCATCCATCTGTCTCGTGCTCTGCATGAGGTCAGACACGATGGTCATGGTATTATTTCCAAACTGATGTCACGGGGGTGTGTGTGTGAGGCTGGGAGTCTTAGGGCTGAAGCTCAACATCTAAAACAAACTCAGAACTATTCATCGCACACGATAAGATCTACAGGAATCAGACGATATCCAGGGGCGTGCAATAAACATTTACCGATGGTCCAATCTAAAGCTCACAAACCTAATGCAATGTGCAAACAACGTAACAAAGCCTGCAGCAAGGGATGCAGTAAGAGCCTTGGATTGAACAAACAAACTGTGCTGCCAGTCCACAACCTGTTCTTCCACCTCGGATACATACGCCCAAATATTGAGTCCAATCCGCTCAAGCTCTGCTTCCTCTGCGGTGCCTGCCCTCTCAAATGTTGCCCTAATGCAGATCACAGCTTTGTAGGGTTGAATGTCATTGATTGCCATGGAAACCGCTGCATAACAAAACCGTGGTCAGTGGATGACGATCGAGTTTGATCAAAATGTGTATTTTTGAGGCAGGATGGCTTGCTTACTCACACCCCAGACGTCGCATGTTATTTTCGTTTTAGGGTTGGAAGAAATACCCCAAATATGCGTCCCTTTCTCAATCGGTTCAATTGAGATCGCATTCAGTTGCGAGCAAACATAACACTGACTCAAGTCATTCATTTGAATGAAGGTTGTGGTGTTCAAGACCGCAAATACTTGGCTGATTCGGATTGATAACATTTGGCTTCAAGTGTTAAAAAAAACAATGGTCTTGGGACTGAAATCTATATGTCAAGTCACCAGAGAATCTATATATGTCAAGCGAGATAAAAGTTCACCTACCCTGGTCAGCCAATAAAGGTGGGCCAACAAACCTATTTTACATTCAACAACAATGACACCTGGGGAGACTATAAATACATTGAAAGCATGTGCTCATCACAACTAATTTGACTGCTGGACTAACAAGCAGTTAATAAGTTGAACATGGGTTTAGCCCTAGTTGACAGCTTATATATTTTTCCTCGTATTGGACTACGTTGGTTCAGCTAGAAGCTGTTTGCTTTGTCTTCAGGAAAACATGGAATAGTTAAAATACTTGAGGTAGTCCTTAAAGTCAACAAAAGTTTTATTGTTTGAACATATGAGACATGTATTCTTTATAAAGTTTTCAAATATAACTGACTCTATTTAGTTTAGAAAGCCTCAACATCAAAAGGGGCTTTTGGAAGGAGAGTTGAGAGTTGTTACAGAATGGCTTTTTATGTCTTTACCTTGAAGGGAAGTGAAGCAACACTGTTCAGTGTTTCCCCTTAGATTGTTTTGTAATCGGTAGTTCTGTGAGTTGGTAACCTAGTCCAGGGGCTACCTCCCCCGGAAGAACATTTTGAAAAATAACCCTTTCAATGGTTACTTCTGGTGAGATTTTTTTGGGAAAAATGTACAGAATGAGCTTCTGAATATGAGTTAACAGCCAACAGAGTCAAGGTATCTGCTGTTACAAGCATAACATCACTATCCAGCGTACTTTCAGTTTTCCTCTCAGCAAACTCAAATCCATTCCCTATAATCGTTTGCCAATGGTTTGGTATCAGCCTTTGTATCTTGGTTTGGATGTTGCCAATTCACACAACAATCCTCCTCAATTTGTTCGTCAATACACTTTCTCTTTGGGTCATGCCAACATAGAAGTGAATCTCTCTCTCTTTCTCTCTCTCTCTCTTTCTCTCTCTGTCCACACACAGGAACTCAGTCCATAATCTGCTAGCTAAGCGCTCATCTCAGGAGTATAGCCAGAGTGTTTTTCATGTTGAATCGGCTCCACCATGGACACCTCCCAGCCAGGCAGCCGGCATGTCCCCCAGTAGGTCTATTACAGATGTTTGTTTTCATGGGTAATAACGATGTGTATATTCTATTATAGTAGAAAATAATCCAGTGTTTTTGGGTTTGTGTATGTGCTGCTGTTACGACTCAATGATAAACAAAGTAACATCTTATTAAATCAAACATATAATTAGATTAGATCTGTCATCAATATAAATAGTGTTTATTTGATGTAGTTTACGTATATTGCATATTTTAGTTAACCTGTATACAGATCTACTAGTAATAAGAGGAAAATTAAGTCGGCAACGCACACAACCAGAACTTTATTTTGGTTTCCAACAGCTCTGCAGACTCCGCCGATTTTTCCAACCCCGAGCCCCCCCACTTCTCCCAGCACTCCCAGCACCCCCGTCACCCCTTTGCTCCCATTGACTGGGCCTTCAGTGCAGCGCCCCGTAGAGGGCGGCAGGAAGTCCCCGGCTGTGTTGAATACCCAGAATTCTCGGAGGAGCAAAAGCCGCGGCACCATGTCCAACATCCGCAGGGAGACTTCCTCTGCAGACAGGATATCCCGCCTCCAGCAGGACAAAGACATGCTGGGGGAGGAGGTGAAGTCTCAGAAGGTGAGGATGGTGACGTTATGGGGAAGTGCACTGACTGGCTTTCTCCCCTGACCACTTACACAACCACTTCCCTCAACTCCAGCACTTCCTCTTCTCCTCCACTAACACCTTCTCCTCTAACAACTAAGGCCCCGTCCACACGGAGCCGAAACGGGCAAAAACGATGCGGTTCTGTTTTATGCGGTTCAGGAATATCTCTGTGAAGACGGAGTCATTGCCAAACCGCGCCGAGAAACCGCTGTAGAAACGCTGTAGTACATATTCAAGGCACCGGTTCTCCACAGAAAAAAGTGGAGCTCATACAGCCTGCGCGCTGTATACAAACACTCAGTCACGAGGAGATTCAACCTTTTAAATTGAGCAGAAATACTTTTTAATGTACAGCTAGTAATCACAGTTATCAAGGGGCTTTATTTAAAGCTACAAATTGACAAGAAATTCAACGCAACTCTGACGTCCCCCAGCTGGTGGGGGGGGCTAATGACGTCATCGTTGGCGTTTCAGGCGTCCACACGAATCCGAACACGAAACCGCAAAGGTCCGGAGAGATTTGAAAGCACCTCCGAGGGTGGTTTCAGAAATGTGTGGTTTCTGGCACCGGATTGACCGGCTTCACATCTGGACGGTCGAACCGCACAAGACTGATGTGGTGTCACCGAGAAACAGGCTTAGTGTGGACGGGGCCTGGCACCTCCTCCTCTACCACCAACACCTCCTCTACCACCAACACCTCCTCTACCACCAACACCTCCTCTACCACCAACACCTCCTCTACCACCAACACCTCCTCTAACACCTCCTCTACCACCAACACCTCCTCTACCACCAACACCTCCTCTACCACCAACACCTCCTCTACCACCAACACCTCCTCTAACACCTCCTCTACCACTAACACCTCCTCTACCACCAACACCTCCTCTACCACCAACACCTCCTCTACCACCAACACCTCCTATACCACCAACACCTCCTCTACCACTAACACCTCCTCTAACACCTCCTCTACCACTAACACCTCCTCTACCACTAACACCTCCTCTACCACCAACACCTCCTCTACCACCAACACCTCCTCTACCACCAACACCTCCTTCTACCACAACACCTCCTCTACCACCAACACCTCCTCTACCACTAAACAACCTCCTCTAACACCTCCTCTACCACTAACACCTCCTTCTACCACCAACACCTCCTCTACACCAGCACCGTCCTCTACCACCAACACCTCCTTCTTCACCAACACCTCCTCTACCACCAACACCTCCTCTACCACCAACACCTCCTCTACCACCAACACCTCCTCTACCACCAACACCTCCTCTACCACCAACACCTCCTCTACCACCAACACCTCCTCTACCACCAACACCTCCTCTACCACCAACACCTCCTCTACCACCAACACCTCCTCTACCACCAACACCTCCTCTACCACCAACACCTCCTCTAACACCTCCTCTACCACCAACACCTCCTCTACCACCAACACCTCCTCTACCACCAACACCTCCTCTACCACCAACACCTCCTCTACCACCAACACCTCCTCTACCACCAACACCTCCTCTACCACCAACACCTCCTCTACCACCAACACCTCCTCTACCACCAAACACCTTCCTCTACCACCAACACCTCCTCTACCACCAACACCTCCTCTACCACCAACACACCTCCTCTACCACCAACCACCTCCTCTACCACCAACACCTCCTCTCTACCACCAACACCTCCTCTACCACCAACACCTCCTCTACCACCAACACCTCCTCTAACCACCAACACCTCCTCTACCACCAACACCTCCTCTACCACCAACACCTTCCTCTAACACCAAACACCTCCTCTACCACCAACACCTCTTCTACCACCAACACCTCCTCTACCACCAACACCTCCTCTAACACCAACACCTCCTCTACCACCAACACCTCCTCTACCACCAACACCTCCTCTACCACTAACACCTCCTCTACCACCAACACCTCCTCTACCCACTACACCTCCTCTACCACCAACACCTCCTCTACCACCAACACCTCCTCTACCACTAACACCTCCTCTACCACTAACACCTCCTCTACCACCAACACCTCCTCTACCACCAACACCTCCTCTAACACCTCCTCTACCACCAACACCTCCTCTACCACCAACACCTCCTCTACCACCAACACCTCCTCTACCACCAACACCTCCTCTACCACCAACACCTCCTCTACCACCAACACCTCCTCTACCACCAACACCTCCTCTACCACCAACACCTCCTCTAACACCAACACCTCCTCCTACCACCAACACCTCCTCTACCACCAACACCTCCTCTACCACTAACACCTCCTCTACCACCAACACCTCCTCTCCCTCACCTCCTCTACCACCAACACCTCCTCTACCACCAACACCTCCTCTACCGCCAACACCTCCTCTACCACCCAACACCTTCCTCTACCACCAACACCTTCCTCTACCCCCCACACCTTCCTCTACCTCCCACACCTTCCTCTACCCCCCACACCTTCCTCTACCTCCCACACCTTCCTCTACCTCCCACACCTTCCTCTACCTCCCACACCTTCCTCTACCTCCCACACCTTCCTCTACCTCCCACACCTTCCTCTACCACCAAACACCTCCTCTACCACCAACACCTTCCTCTACCACCAACACCTCCTCTACCACCAACACCTCCTCTACCACCAACACCTCCTCTACCACCACCACACTCCTCTACCACCAACACCTCCTCTACCACCAACACCTCCTCTACCACCAACACCTCCTCTACCACCAACACCTCCTCCACCACCAACACCTCCTCTACCGCCAACACCTCCTCTACCGCCAGCACCTCCTCTACCGCCAGCACCTCCTCTACCGCCAACACCTCCTCTACCACCAACACCTCCTCTACCGCCAGCACCTCCTCTACCGCCAACACCTCCTCTACCACCAACACCTCCTCTACCACCAACACCTCCTCTACCACCAACACCTCCTCTACCACCAACACCTCCTCTACCACCAACACCTCCTCTACCACCAACACCTCCTCTACCACCAACACCTCCTCTACCACCAACACACCTCCTCTCTACCACCAACACCTCCCTCTACCACTAACACCTCCTCTACCTCCACTAACACCTCCTCTACCACCAACACCTCCTCTACCACCAACACCTCCTCTACACACCTCCTCTACCACCAACACCTCCTCTACCACCAACACCTCCTCTACCACCAACACCTCCTCTACCACCAACACCTCCTCTACCACCAACACCTCCTCTTACCACCAACACCTCCTCTACCACCAACACCTCCTCTACCACCCAACACCTCCTCCTACCACCAACACCTCCTCTACCGCCAACACCTCCTCTACCGCCAGCACCTCCTCTACCGCCAGCACCTCCTCTACCGCCAACACCTCCTCTACCACCAACACCCTCCTCTACCAGCCAGCACCTCCTCTACCGCCAACACCTCCTCTACCACCAACACCCTCCTCTACCCACCAACACCTCCTCTACCACCAACACCTCCTCTAACACCTCCTCTACCACCAACACCTCCTCTACCACCAACACCTCCTCTACCACCAACACCTCCTCTACCACCAACACCTCCTCTACCACCAACACCTCCTCTACCACCAACACCTCCTCTACCACCAACACCTCCTCTACCACCAACACCTCCTCTACCACCAACACCTCCTCTACCACCAACACCTCCTCTACCACCAACACCTCCTCTACCACCAACACCTCCTCTACCACCAACACCTCCTCTCCCTCACCTCCTCTCGTCTCCCTCACCTCCACCTCCTCTCGTCTCCCTCACCTCCACCTCCTCTCGTCTCCTCTCCCTCAGCTTCACCTCCACTCCTCTCCCTCACCTCCACCTCCTCTCGTCTCCCTCACCTCCACCTCCTCCCCTCTCCCTCACCTCCACCTCCTCCCCTCTCCCTCACCTCCACCTCCTCCTCCTCCTCTCTACCAGGAGCTAGTGTGGCTCCTCCACAAGGCCCTGGAGGCCTCCCAGCTGGAGAAGCGGACGTGCACGGAGTTCCTGGCCGCCGAGGGCGAGCAGCAGCGTCTGGAGTTGCTGCGGCACCGCGAGCGGCAGGCCGCGGACCTGCGCCGCCGCCTGGACGACCTCAAGACCCAGACGGAGGGCCTGACACGCAGCCTGGCCGAGAAGGAGTCCCAGGTCAGGGCAGCTCTCCCCTGGGCATCACCACCCTGAAGCACGGATCAAGCCTTCAAAGCGCTTCGCAAATAATTGGCATTTTTATTTATTTATTCATTTAAAGACAGTTAAGCGCCTCTTTTGCAAGAGAGAGACCTGTTGATAGCATGCAGCTTGTGTGTTTGGGACCTAGAAGAGAACCAGGCAGGTTGTCATGTGTGTGTACCAGGAGGGCAGCGGAAAGAATGGAAGAACCTTTCACTGTCTCGAGGCTCCACGCTGGACAGTGGTTTTTGGACACGTCATTAGTGAGCATAGGTAGACTGTGGTCATTGGGATTCAAACCAAAAACCTTTGACACCCCTGATAATCACCAACAGACTTAATAACAGAATCAATGCTATTCCAATAGCTGCATGTTTTGAACTCAAATCTTTTTTTGGACACGCAGGTGGCCGATCTCCAGGAGAACGTCGACCTGTTGATGGAGAAGAACCAAGCGAAGCAGGAGGTAAACAACCGGCGTCCGTCTCCTCGTTCCCCCCCCACACACACACCGTTGCATCACACTCACATTGAGTTATTGAGCCCAGGACCCTTTCATGCAACGTGACTTACAAATGTGGGTGAAAACAATTAAAGATCCCATGGCATGCTACTTTATGAATGCTTCTATATAGCTGTTAGTGGGTCCCTAACACAGTACTTCAAAAATAAATAATGAAATTCAGCCTTGGCTGCAGACTAACAGCCACTACGAGCCAGTCCCACAATCAGCTCTCCACAAACCGGTTTTTAGAGGCGGGTCAAGGTGGAGGGTGGGGGGGGTGGCCCTGAGCAGCTTGTGTCCACGGTACCATGAGCTCTGTTTACAGTGGGTGTATCACAGTGGCGAGGGGCACACAGCCTTTGGCCGTGTTCTGTAAATATTCTAGAACACTCCGGGTGCTCCGGCGGTAGTCCTGGAGCTCTATATCTAAACAATATCATATTATACATTGATATCTATATCATATAATATATATTATCACAGCCAAAAGCTGTGTGCGCCTCCAGACGACATTATGAATCTCAAACGACCGCGTTGGGTTCTCCGACGTCTCTGGTTGTTCCACATCAATCTGAAGTAGACTGAACCACAGCGCTGAGGCGGTGGTCCCTCGGCAGCGGGGTTGGGGCGGGAGACAATCGCGGGCAACAATCCCTTTCTCCTCCATGTAACAGTTCATGTTCTTCAGGAGTCAAAGCCATGGTACTTTTTTCCGCCAATTCCTTCTCAACCATTCTCAACCTGAGGTATCTCCCACCACAAGCCTCGTTGTGGGAATACCAGACGTCAGAGAACCCGACGTGTTATGCGCCATAACACCAACAGCAGAACACGAACACACACACACACACACACACACACACACACACACACACACACACACACACACACACACACACACACACACACACACACACACACACACACACACACACACACACACACACACACACACACACGGGCGCTCGTATGGTCGTAGATCATTGTCTCATTGACAGGCCAAATTGTCTGGGCGGGCAAAGCAAAGAAATGCGATGTAACATGTCCCTGTATGACGACATACAGGGAAAATTCCAAATCGCTTTGTTTTTTCAAAGGCATTGGGAGTAGGATACCAAATGACGCCATTTCTAGCTACTGGGGGACCAAAGGCAGGCTAGGGGAAAACCTCATAAAGTGAAATTTTCACACTTCCACTTCCTGTTTTCTCAGTTTAACAGGAATCAACTATTTTGTCCCAGTGTTTGCTATAAAAATTTTCAAGAACATTGGTCAAGAACATTTCGCCTCCCGGTTTCGATTCTCCAGATCCTTCCCTAAACAGCAAAAATGTCTCGTGCTAGGTGATCCTGAAGATCTCTGACCAGTTGTCTACATGTATGGCCAACCCACAACGCAACATCTCGACCTCCATCGGTCTACAGGCGCAGACCTGCAGTCTGCTTCAGGAAGAAAACGAGAACCTGAAGGTGATACCTGCCGTATTCTGACGTCTCAATCCATAAAAAGTGCCCATCTTAATTATATTGTTATTGCTGAGAATAATTTATGGAAATAACAGCATTTTTCAGGACACTCACAAGTGCATGGCATATTTAATCTTGGTTTACCTAAAAATGTAAGTTATATCAATCCTGTCGCTATAAAAATGAGCAGTTCTAGAAAAGTATTTGACAGCGTTTTGAGAGGGTGTGAATGATTTAAAAATCCAGGGAACCCAGAGTTTGAATTTGAATGAGATTTAAAGAAATGCATTTTGGGTTGGGCCGGGGGGGGGGGTTGTGTCATCCCCATCGTTAAGAAACCACGCCAACTTCATTATACTTTTTAGTACCGTCATTGTGTATTGGCGTTATAATGAGCTCGGACGCAGTCTTTAAATACCTTACTGCTCAGATCGAGATTTACCCTCCACCCACACCATGGAGTTATACTATAAGTGTCCGGAAAGCTCATCTTACTCTTGGACGCCGCAGTCAACCGCTGCCCGTCGTCATGATATCAAAGTACCTCGGAAATGACACGCTCGAAAGAGAAAAAACAGTTTTGGCTTCACTGACTCTTTAACCAAGAAATAGGATGTTTTATGTGTCCCATGGCATCCCAAATTGAATTAAATGTTAACCCCATCCAAGTTCTCTAAACACCCCTACAATCTAAAGACCCCTTTGTCTTTCTTCTGACCTCTTTGCTGTGTTATCCCTGCGTGACCCAGGATGACATCGCCGCCTACAAGACTCAGAACAAGTTCCTGAACTCTGAGATCTACCAGCTGACCAAGCTGTGGAGGAAGAGCTCCGAGCAGGAGAAGAGCCTGATGGTGAAGGTGGGTCGAGGTTCAAATCCTCCCCCAAACTCTGCTCCCAGCCCTGTGAAGGCTTTGGACCCCCACTTGGGGTCACCTGAAATGCAGTTTGAGTCACAGGAGCTGGTCGACTATAACCCATTGATCATGGGGAATTTCAGGATAAAAAAAAGATGGATCATTTAAAGTTGAAAGATCTCGTAAGGGCCCAGAGAACCGGGTCCCATCTTATCTAATGTGTCGGGAAACCGATTCAAATTAGGGTCGCATGAATATGCTGACCTTAGGGGGAACAAGGGATCAGAACAGGACTGGGGAACACCCGATTACACTGTTTCAGAGCGCGATGAAACCCAAACGGCTGCCTCTGCTCCTTCCCCCCTCTGCCCGGCCCCAGTGTGCCTACCTGGAGGCCAGC
Organism: Melanogrammus aeglefinus; assembly: GCA_900291075.1. NCBI lineage: Eukaryota > Metazoa > Chordata > Actinopteri > Gadiformes > Gadidae > Melanogrammus > Melanogrammus aeglefinus. The sequence goes on along the minus strand of OLKM01000948.1, from coordinate 103,636 downwards.
GGCTGCCAGAAGGAGAGCCGATACCTGGGGGTCCTGCAGCGCCTGCAGGAGAACCAGGGCCTGGACGCGGCCCAGAGGGGCGTGGTCCGCGGGCTGGTGGAGGACGCCCTGCAGGGGGACCCGGCCGGCAGCCTCCAAAAGCCATCGCCGGGGTAACGTGGCTACCGTCGAAACAAAGCAGTGGCTTTATGCTGCAGGGTTTTGTCGATCGACATCCCCCGTTTTTCGTGCATTGTTTTAGTGCTGATGCACATTAATATAGAACAGAAATTCCACCGGGTTCAAATCAATGAAGTAATAAGAATCTGAAAAACACAATTGGTCGCTGTGAACTGAAACTGCTTATTACTACAACTCCATTTTTCTTACATGTATCATTTATTAAAATGAATGGTGATGTTATGATATAAAGTTATACCATTGATAGAAATGAGTACTATCGTAGGCCTACACACGAGTAGTATATGATAGCATAAACAGAATTAAAATGTATTGTCAATCAACAGTGTTTACCAAGCCCGTTACAAAAAAAAGCTAGCGTGAATCTTGTCGACTATGTATCATGTATCTTGTTCATGAGCCCATATGTATGTGGTATTTGCAGTGGCCCTCCGTTAGACCACGACGACTATGGTTTTAAGATTCTTCCGGACTACGAGGTGGAAGACATGAAGCTGCTAGCTAAGATCCAAGCGCTGGAGATACGCTCCCACAACCTGCTGTATCAGGTCAGCCTTCCCCCGTTTCCTTTCTGCTCCGATTACAAAGTCTAGAACATAGTTATGGAACGATTGTAGCTTCCTACAACATTAATTTGGGTCGATATTCTCGTCAAGCCAGAAGGTGTAGTTAATGTGTAGTGAAGGTAATCGCTGCCCTCTGCTGGTATATTTGTGTGACTACAGGATGCTGAAGACAGACCTCTGCTTGGTCGCTGGTCCCAGTATCTTGCCAGTCGCTCTGACGGCGACTTCTGCCCCTCGCCGGAGCTCAAGAACCTGCTGAGGGCCGGGGTTCCCCGGGAGTACCGCCAGAGGGTCTGGCGCTGGATCGTACGAGCCCGAACTCTCACCCTGCGCGAGCAACACCCACACCGCTACAAACAGGTAACATCGCAAACAAAGAGGATAATGATAAAGAATCAAATCAAATATATTAAATCAAATGATTTAATATAAATATATTATTATATTATTTAATCTAAACTAATATTATAATCGACTGCTTTGAATCAAATTAAATTCTATAATTTTACAATCAAATATATTATATTAAATGTTAATAATATAATTGATTGTAAAATTATAGAATTTAATTTGATGTAAAGCAGTCGATTTCTTTACAGGGCACTGTTTCCTTAAACTATGCAGCATTCACGAGACTTTATTGTTAAATCTGAGAGTTAGGTTAAACCCAGATAAACCAGCCAGACAAACCACTGCGTCGTGCTTCCAGCTGAGTGTGTACCTAGTTCCTCTCCTCTGCCCTTGGCTAGCTGTGTGAGAAGAGCCTGACGTCCCCCCACCCGGCGTCCAGACAGATCCTACTGGACCTCCACCGGACGCTCACCACCAATAAGCACTTCTCCGCCCCCTCTAGCCCCGCCCTACCGAAACTCCAACGCATCTTATTGGCCTTCTCTTGGCAGAACCCTACGATTGGCTACTGCCAGGGACTCAACAGGTGAGTGGAAAGATATACATGATTAGTAAAATTCAACTAGCGGGCTATCACTAATGCTGCGTTTTGATTGGCTGAGCTACTAGTAGGCTATAAGTTAGAGCGCCTACTAGTAGCGAAAACGCCGGCTTTGTAAACAAAAACAATGGCGGCTGCTTCGCGTTTTGATGAAGTTTCTAGATAGATCAGTTCCAAATGCAACAAAGACGTTTTTACTGCCCTGCTAGAGTTGAATTTTACTAAAACAATTATCCCTCTCGCCCTCATGGGCTATTGAGTCATAGCCCATGAGGGCGAGAGGGATAATTGTTAAATAGCGCCGGATGCTTTTGTACCGTTGATGTTGTCTTCTTCTACAGTCTATAGCTAGACTATTTTTGTTTCTTTTTTTTTTCTGCTTGGAAAAAGCAGTTTGTGTCAAAATGACTTTTGAATGCAATAGACTCAGCGTTGATAAAAAAAAATTCTACATGTAATTTAAAATAAGAACCTGAAATTAAATAATCCCATACACGTTTCGCAAACAAAAATGACGTGGAAATGGCGTGACCCGGTCAGATTTATATCAGTGGCCACCATAGAAGATGAAAGGCTTCATTCGGGATTATTTTGGTGACCAAAAGACGCATTCAGAAATAGAAAATAATACCAGTGTTCAAAATAGTGTGTGTTGCGTTCCAAACAATTTGGAACTTTTTGGTGGATTTATTTCTAGTTACGTTAGACGGTGACTTTTGATACCAGCCAAGGCTGTTAACCCGCTGGTGTCCCCCCACCTGGTCCAGGCTGGCAGCCGTCAGCCTGCTGGTGCTTCAGGACGAGGAGGACGCATTCTGGTGTCTGGTGGCGGTGGTGGAGGTCATCATGCCCCTGGACTACTACACCAAGAACCTGGTGGCCTCGCAGGTCAGCTCCACCCACACACCACCATAACACCACCAACACACCACCAACACCACCAACACACCACCAACACACCACCAACACACCACCATAACACCACCAACACACCACCAACACACCACCAACACACCACCAACACACCACCAACACACCACCAACACACCACCAACACACCACCATAACACCACCAACACACCACCAACACACCACCAACACACCACCATAACACCACCATAACACCACCAACACACCACCAACACACCACCAACACACCACCATAACACCACCAACACACCACCAACACACCACCAACACACCACCATAACACCACCAACACACCACCATAACACCCACCATAACACCACCAACACACCACCAACACACCACCATAACACCACCAACACACCACCAACACACCACCATAACACCACCAACACACACCACACACCACCAACACACACCACCACCAAACACACCACCATAACACCACCAAACACAACCAACACCAAACACAACCAGCAACACCATAACACCACCACTAACACCACCCTAACACCACCATAACACCACCATAACACCACCATAACACCACCCTAACACCACCAGAACACCATAACACCACCATAACACCATAACACCACCATAACACCACCATAACACCACCATAACACCACCATAACACCACCATAACACCACCATAACACCACCATAACACCACCAAACACCACCATCACACACCACCACACCACCAACACACCACCATAACACCACCAACACACCACCAACACACCACCAACACACCACCATAACACCACCAACACACCACCATAACACCACCATAACACCACCCTAACACCATGCACTACTACTGCCGGTCTTACTCCCAGTCCTGTTCACATTGAAGGGTCGTTGGGGTTAACGTTCCCTTTGACTAAAGACTGCCCGTCAGTCCTAGGAGAACATTCCTATGGGTTTAATTTAAGGACAATAACGATTAAGAAGACACTAAGTGCCACGACTGTAAATGCCTTTGTGTATATCTTAGTATTGAGTCCTTACTAAAGCTTATTATCAACGCAGTCGCCTACTTTGAATTTTTTTACTTTTTCTTCTGATCAAGTCATGTGTCACCTTTGTTGTTCAAAGATTGTATTTTAGATTTTAATATTTTATTTTACACTTCACCTTTTATAGGGCTGGGTGTTGCCAGGTACCTCATAATTCAATTCAATCGATTCTTTAGGTCCTGATTCGATTCGATATTGATCCTATTGCTTCGATATCGATTCAATAATACGTGCAGATGACAAAAATACCTAGAATTAACCATATAAAAATGAATTAACCATTCATTGTGCTTTAACTAGCTAAAAGGGAACACACCATTGTATAGTATTGTTCCTGAGCTAAACTCGCAGCATAAAAGTAATAATCATAACGTGGACAAATGTAAAAGGGCACGTACATTTAGGAATACTCACTTCTAGGTTACAATGACTGAGTATGCTTCTTCTTTTTATTGAAAAAATCGATAAAAAAAAAAAATCGGAATCTAAATTGAATCGCGAACAAATAAATTGCAGTGCACTGATGAATCAATATTTTTACCCAGCCCTACCTTTTACGCCATGTCCCTGCTGTTGTCGGGTTGTCTCCACTCGTTCAGCCCTTCGTACCGCAGTCTTTCTGCGTGAATAGCACCCTATGAACGCCGTTTGATGTGATTGATTGAAGGCAGACCAGCGGGTGCTGAAGGACTTCATGGCAGAGAAGCTGCCCAGGCTGGCGGCGCACTTTGAGGAGCACGCCATCGACGTGTCCCTCATCACCTTCAACTGGTTCCTTGTGGGCTTTGTGGAGAGCCTTCCCAGCGACCTCCTGTTGAGGGTCTGGGACGCCTTCCTCTACGAGGGCACCAAGGTGAGGCCTCCACTCCGCTCACCCCCCTCTTGGGAATGAGGGTCATGAATGTAGCTTCATGAGTATAGCACCAGATCTCGGAAACTTTCTTAATTATTGAATTATTCATATTAATTATTATTGTTTACTATTTTATGCTTTTGATATCAGTTTGTTCTGCTGCTGTCTTTCTTCGTACTGCTGTAACACCTGACTTTCCGCCCCGTGATATTAATAAATGTCTCATCTTTAGTCACAGACACTTTTATATAAAGTTCAATATTGTGTGGCTTTGATAACATAGCAGATCCTGCAACCTTTCGGTGCCGAGACACCTCTTCTGTGGAACCTGAAATCTCCACACTCATTTTTTTGTATTTTTCACAGGTGCTATTTCGCTATGCGTTGGCGCTCTTCAAATACAAAGAGGAGGACATTCTAAAGATCCACGACAACGTTGAGATCTACCAATACCTTCGCTTTTTCACCAAGACCGTGACTGACGGCAGGTAGGTGGTTGCGTCATCGATATCCATTAAAACCTGCTGATATAAGCTACCATGTGCCGCCTGGGTTCGGCCCAAGTGGCCTTGCTCCTGGGAACTACGGCAAAATGGACCGCAGGATAGGAAAACTCTGGAAAACTGTTGTCTTTCCCTGCGGTATCAGTGTGGGGGTTTGTTACGGAAAGGGATATCTGAAAGGCACTGCCTAACTATCATTCTCTCAGTTCTATTTCCTCCTGCGAGTTTGTAGCAGTCAGCTCGACTGCGACTCTATTTTTAACATAGACCAGAGGCAGACGTCCCCATATATAATTCACAGCTGCAATATGTGTTAAGCCTGAGGGAGTTCACTGTTCTAAACTGATGAGGGCAGCTACTCAGCACAAACGCAAGCCACTGTATTGCCCATACGGGATGGCCATGGAGGTTGACACAGGATATGTAGCTAACTAGTAGAAAAATAAAATGTTTGTTCTCTATACATTTGCCGTATGTGACGCTGTAACCACAGCCGTCATTATTTGAACTTGACCAACCGTCTCAAGAATAAAGCAAACATAGGAAACAAAAGTCATGTGTCACAGTAGAAGACCGCTATAGCTGCTTTCCTCTACTTGTTTTCTTGGTAGCTAGCTTGCTTTTGACCACTAAAATGTTGACTACTTGCTCTGAGTCTCACCCTCAGTAAGGCCCTAAGGATCATTAAAACGGTCTCTCGCCATGTCACACGTGACCTCACAAATCATGTCCCTTTCTCCGGTGGGTTTTTTCCCCCCCTCTAACAGGAAGCTCACGAGCATCGCCTTCACCATGATGAACCCGTTCCCGGGCAGAATACTACGCAACCGACGTGCAGTGCACCTGGAGCGCCTGCAGGGGGAGATGCGGGAGCTGGAAGAGCAGCAGAAGGAGTTCATCTCAGAGTGTCCCGTGCAAAAGGACAAGGACCTGGACACCTTGATGAGCGAGGACGAGGAGGAGCCGTGACGGGCGCTAGAACCGCAGCAAACGCAAACTGTTTTAACACTTGACGAGCTTACGGAAAAGCGCTGGACTCTAGGTATGCACGTTTGAGATATAGTCAACAGAAAAACAAAAAGTTATCTGAATGGATCCACATCGAGAGGTTATGATTTGGACTTTGAGCAAAGTTGTTTTGAACATTGTCAACACTGTGCTCACAGCCTGAGTGATAATGTTACACAAAATATGTCTGCAAGATGTTGGCGGTCTACCTGAGGGCATCCGTGAACAGGATTCCCTATCAAACACCTGCTGCTTATGGACGTCTTCCATTCACGGTTGAGACTCACTCTTTTACACTTTTAATATCCGAGGCTGATAATGACAGGATTTAACTTGTTTTAGAACCCTTCAAGCTCTTTATTTAATTCATTTGTCCAGGCATGAACTTAAGTCACTTTTGAATTTCTTAACCAGTATTACGTTGAGGAAAGACTGTGGGCCGCTCTTTGTGGTCAAATCTTTTCATAAAATATGAATATTGATTGAAAACGAGGATGTGATTGTTCAGGCTGCTCCTTGGCACAGCACCATTTATGATTTATTACATTTAGGAGCATTAGGAGAGAAAAATGAAAGCTGTAAATTTGCCTCCTATTTTTTCTGCTGGAATTTGTTGAATAGCCAATTTATCTTTTACTTTAAATACTAATAATAGGTCATGTACCAAATGGTTTATGTTAAGAGACAATATCAATGATGTACAATTAAGTGCCTGGATATTTGTATGTACTGTAGGCTACAGCCTTTGTTCCTTCTTACATAATTAGAATTTTCTATTTGTAATTGTTTATAAATATTTGTTCTGTGTATAGAATTTTGTATGTATTTTTCTACTTGTTTTGTTCGGTTAACCTGCATTGTACATTAAATGTAACACCTGCAGATAACATGTATTTCACAAAGTTAAAGACACAGGTTCAAATATTGTGTTTTATTACCTTTTTTAAAAAACAAATATACATAAAAAAAAGGATAAATATAAAAATCTCAAAAGAAAAGTTTAATGTTACAACTTTTTTTTACTGCAGAGAAAGTACTACAAGCCAGAACCACACCTCACAATTTAACTGACGTCTCGTCCTATATGTTAGCTTGTTAACCTTTCCCTCTGGACCAGTCTGTGCCGCACACACACACACACACACACACACACACACACACACACACACACACACACACACACACACACACACACACACACACACACACACACACACACACACACACACACACACACACACACACACACACACACACACACACACAGCCTCCCCCCGTGAGGAAGAATTTCAAGACTCAGACCTCAATCTTGTTGCTAATTAAAGCTGCTGTTCTCTAAGTTAAGTCGGTTTATTTATTTTTTTTTTGTCCTAATGGCGCTATATTAACACTCTACAAAGATGGCTGATTCAGCAAAGAGCAGGATCAATTTCAGCATGCAAGCTGTCCATAGTCACATCACATGACTTTGACAAGCTACTTAGTTTACAAGCTCCACCCCTATACCAAGAGCACTTTGGCCACTCCCCAACAAGTGTGGTAACAAATGAAGGAGACCCTCAATGCAAGCTGGAAGAACGGGTGTGATACCTTGGCCGAGCTACACGTTGACCCCGGCCACTAACAACCTAGTGCCTGGTTTTGTAATAGATATGAGACACCTGTCTTAGTGGCAAACCAAGTTGGACAATTGTTGAATATGTGTCCCGAGTTGTGACATCAGAAATCGTAATAGGGGGGGGGGTTTAGCCCCACTTCCAGCTTCCGTCCTCAGGGGTTACTCAAACAAATAGCGTCTTAGGGTTGAAGCCAATCAGAGCTGCCTTTTACAAACCAGGAGCCAAGAATCCCAAAATACTAACGACATCGGCGCAGTTCCTACCCTGAACAACCAGTTTACACAACCAGACCCCTCTGGTGGTCCTTCCACGGGTGTTTGTCTGGCAGAGACCTGAAGCTCGCTTGTCTCTCTGTGAGCACAAGGGCAACAGAGAAAAGCCCAAAACCTTTTCCCAACAGTTTTTTGAAGTTTCCTAATTGTGATAAGAAATGATCCTGGAAACCCATACTTATGTTATACGTTAATGGTTATTCTGTGGGTGAATTTATGTAAAAATTAGTTTCTGAATACTTCAGAGGTTTATATGGTCCAGTGATTCTCTATAATAAACTGCAGGTGAGGCACGCAACGAAATGTTTAACAAAATAAAGTTGAGAAAGATGTTCTGTAAGACTTCACGTAAGATGAACTGATTTCAGTAAAGGCGTAGATTACATTCTCGTCTTCTGAAAGGTACGAGAGGCAGCACTATCCAGAGACTATCTTTACGTAACAGAAGTTTCTATTTACTACCCGACTGACTGCTAAACCGTAGAAACTAGAAACACAAATAGGCCTACTTATTTCAGTGTTAATTAAATACCGTCAAAGTAGTGGAATTTATAACATGCTTTGAGCATTGAGTCTTGTGGTAACATTAAGTTTTTTTTTTTTATTGTTTCCATCTAACATGCTCTTATTTCATATCTAAGTCTTAGTGTAAAATGTAATGTATTCCAGAAGATAATTACACAGACTATACGAGGAATTTTATTCCAAGCCATTTTGGCAAAATAAATGTATTTATATATGTACGTCTAATATCATATTGTCACTGAAAACCATTATTTTGCAGGGTTATTTCCCTGCAATCCATATTTTAAAATGTATCCATTTTTAGAAAGATTTTTCCATTCTGGCACATAACACCCATTTTATTTTACTCATGTTTATGAGGGAAGAGGCTTTTTTTCTTAGAAAATAAAGAACTATTGAAACAGTCAGGGCCATCTGTATCCATGAATTAATCCCCAGTGATTTACAATGTCATCCAACACGGTACACCAGTTCTAGCCGGTCTGCTATAATACACAAACCACATTAATCCAAAGACCCATCTAGAACGCCACACGTTTTCAAATAATCATGAAGAGCATTACACCCTGTGTTCATCATGATCATCACACTGTATCTATCCTTTACAAAATTACTTATTCACAAACCCTTTCCAGAAGGTAGCATTTTGTTAAGCTGGGTCAAATAAGGGGGCAATCGCCTGTTTGGTTTTTAAAGGGCACCTATTTTGTCCACAAGGTGCGATGATGCCATTACCAAACATTTTAAAATCTGCACCACCAACATCACAAGTGGGAGTGTGCAGCTAGATGAATGACTGGTAGCTCAGCCTTCCAGTTGGTACAGTCCATGGAGTGGACAACATCACTGTTGTGGTAAAACAGGGGCCTTTGGAAAAACTCCACTCCCCTCCTACCAACAGTACAGCCCTGACCCCATTACGGCCACGGAGGGACATGTGGCCCCATCAAACACCAGGACATTAGAGTCTAAAGAGGGCTTTCTTTTCTTTTTTTTTATCTTGAACTTAAGGTTGTCAGAGCCACATTCAACCAAAGGCTTAGGCAGAATCTAAACAACGCTGACACCCGGGTGCTTCTTGCTGAATGATCCCGGTATTGCGATCAAATATTAAGACGGGACCCGCACGTGACGGTGACCTTGACGTGAATCCCGGCAGAGGTTGAGATGAAGAGGAGATTCATGGCTCCAACATCTCGTCTCGTTGCATCGCCCATCTCTTATCAACTTCACAGCTGTTCCGGGACATATAGTCCCGGATTGTGTGAGGTTGAAATTAAAACAAAAACAATCAAGGAAGACATGTTTGAGGAGCGTTTCACGTTGCAATGGGACCTGCTCTTTTATTGCAGGCTGTCAAGGTCCAGCGGCCACTTCCACCTCTACAGGTTGGACTGAGCTAGAGCAGGAGCAGGTGGTGGTGGTGGTGGTGGTGGAGGGATGGGCTACCAGAGATCTAGAATCTCAACCATTTGGGGGACAAGCTGTTTGGCACCAGTTCAACCCTCTATCAATCAATTCATTTCAACAGTGTTTCAACCAAATAATGTAGTCTAGAATAAACATTAGAGTAGATGTGTGCCACTATCGGTCCTTGAAGTTTTAGGTCCACTATGGAGTGGAATGACGTCAGTCACGTCATGGTATTGCATGTCGCCATGGTCACTGAAATGAGTTGCAAAGTCTGTCATTCAAAGATAAGAGGAGTGAGAGTGAAAATGTAACCAGATCCGGGCAGAATATTATTTTTTTCAAGTAGAGATCCATAGACATGATCCACTCGATGACACGCTAAAACTCCAGCCCCACTCACCCTTCTGGAACTCTACGTCAATAGAAAACGAAATCACGAATTCTGTTGAAACCACTACAAAGCTGCCATACCTGCAGCTGGCCACTAGAGGGGGCTGAAGGAGGAAGTGAGTCTTATTTCGATCAGGGCAGCCCAACAATTCAAGAAAAGTTTAAAAGAGGCGGGAGAAAGAAACATCTCAAAAGTCCGTACAGTCAGTTTGTGTTTTTACATACAGTACAGAGAAGTATTACGCTGCAAAAAAAAACCCCGAACAGCCTCAATCATTCTGGTATAAACACTCGACACACAACAACAGGAGAGAGGGAGTCCTTTCTATCTCTGCATGGTGTGTGATGCAGTCTGGGTTACTTAGTGAAGCCTACGTACTCACTGACGTGTTTCAGTGGTTGATTAGAAAACACAAGACTAAGATGTGCTCACGATTAGGTTGTGAAAATAAAAAAACAAACCAAAAATACCGACATCTCCGACCAAATGTAGGCCTACTAGTTATTCGCAATGCAGAAGAAAAACAATAAACAAAGGTGACTCAAGACATATTAGTACAGTGTTCCAACTAGATGGCAATCGTTTTTAGTCTTATATAAAAAAGGACATCACTACGAAAAATGCATCAGCCTTTTTTAAAATATGCAGCGCTTCAATATAAAGTGCTTCATTACATTGTTATTATATTTTTTTACAGTTTCTTATTAAAATATTGTATTCCCTGGAGTGAAACCATAGTAAACATGTTACACATTGGTAAAAATAAACATTTTGGAATGTCTTTTTTTGTAAGTCCCATTCTGTGATTTTGGTCAAGCTGAACTTGTTCCTGGAGCCTGAGAAAGGAAAGCCGGATTCCGGTTTCATTACGGGTTCAACATTTATCACCACACATCAAACTGTACTCAAGAGCCGTCTGGTTAGGCGTGGGTGGAGGCGAGCGGCGAGGAAAATGTCTTAGGTGGAATGACGACGGAGAGCGGGATGAAACATGGACGGCGACGGCGTGATCGCAGGATAAATGAAAAAGGGGAGGTAAGGATGAAGGTGTGTAGGGTGTTTGATCCCTCCGTTTGGTCCCAAAGGTATTTCAGTCTACCTGTTGGCAAGATGCCATGAACTCTGATCCTTAATGAGACGAATCAGAGTTCTGTTGTTTGGGATAGAAAGCACCTGCCAAATCAACACAACAGAATGGGAGCTCTTAATGGAGCCAGGCTTGAGGTCCACTTCATGCCAGTTCTAAGACTCTTAACCTACAACCATAAGCAGATCACTAGTTCACTTACCAGTCACTAGTTCACTTACCAGTATGACGGTGTGAAGTACTGATCTACACAACCACCACCACGCACACGTACCCTCACATCCTGGTACTCTCTTCGCCACTTCCTCTCCAAAACAAGCACCGTGACAAGGGAAGGCACATTAAAAGGATCCACAAAGGAGCACAGTGTGTTGGCGCAGAGACATGCAAGATTAAGACAAACAATATCAAAATGAAATTAAAAAAAAAAAAACTTTTTAGTCCAAGACAGACAAAGATTAGCAGCAACGACGATGATGATGATGATGATGATGATGATGATGATGGTGATGATGATGTTGAGTTAGCACGTTAGCATGCATGCAGGCGTTAGTCAGGTCATCCCTTAGCATGCTTTGAGGGGATGTGTGAGTGCCTGCATCAGCTAGCCGCTGCTAGCACGCGGAGGCTAAGGCTGCTTTGGCGGAGGCTGCTTTGGCGGGGCCCGTCTCGGCGACCGAGGAGGAGAGAGGGGAGGGAGACTCTTGGAGCAGGGTCACGAAGAGGAAGAGGGTTGAGGTGGGGATGTAGACACAAAGGAATAGCATCATGTCCTGGCTCAGACACAGGATCCACGTGCTGTCCTCCGTCAGCACCCAGTCCAGCAGTACGCCAATCAGAAGGTAGTACACATGGAACTCCTGCAGCTGCTCCCATTCTCCCCCGCCTCCGTCCAGACCCTGGCCCTCCTCCTCCTCCTCCTCCTCCTCCTCCTCCTCCTTCAGCTCTTCCTTAACCTTGGCCTTAGCCCCGCCCTTGCCGCTGTCACTCACCATGGGCTTCATCTCAGCTCCTTCCGACACCACCGCCTCCTTCACGCGGCTCCGCCCGCGTTCCACCACCCGCTCCAACCTCCTGCTGCTCTCCACAAACTCCTGCAGGGAGGGGGGGGGTAGAGGACGAAGAAAAGGGGAGCGGAGTAGGGTGAATGATGAGAGGAGGAGGTGGAGGTGGAGGAGGAGGAGGAGGAGGGGGTATGTCCGTTCAAAAGAAGAGAAGACAAAAAGTCAGAAAACACGTTGAGAGGAAGGTTGCGTGCTGGTCAGTTGGATCAGGAGTGGAGATTGACCAACATCCTTGTGTTACGAGACTCAACGCCTGGAAAAGACCGTCCACATTATGCAACAGTTCATTTCCATAGAATTAAGGGTTAGTTTCCATTCTGCTTTTCCATCCAGGGACTTTCCCCAGGATCTACAAACCATTAGAGGAACTTTAGTTCCTGTGAAATCAGGGACTAAAATTAGGTTCTTTACTTCACCCCCAAAAAAGTCCTTGCACGGGGCGGGGAGGTAGTACTTTCGAAAAGAACAGCAACTACCGGTACTCCTCACAAACAGTTTTGGATACCAACTTCCTCCGGAAGAGGAAACAACCTTTAAGAAAAACAAAAAACTTCAAAACCTAACGTCTCTAAAACACGGTTGTATTAAAGAATCCTGCACCCACTAATCATAAGCCTCCACATCCACCATACTGCTCTTCACCAGACTACTTTGGTCTTGTATTAAACATCGAACTCCATAATAAGGGAATTCTCCAAAAAATAGGATATTTGGATGAAAGCATGGAGCATACACTCGTGTCACGCGGCTTGAGGAATGAATCCATCAGACTTTTTCACTTCCTCCAATTTGCCTCTGCCTTCAGACCGAGGTGGAAACACAGAAAACAACGCGCTGGAGGAAACGTTTAGTTCCTTGAAAAGTAGTTCTTGGATGCAAAGACTCCGGGTATTTTGGGTGTAAGTGTGGCTGAATTGACAAGAAAGCTTTAAAAAAAGCTTTCGGGATTTTTAGAAATTTAGTGGTCGTCTCCTAACATAGGCTTGTGCTCACTCGCACACACGCAATCAATCCCATAGTCAAATAATACTGAGATGTTGATTCTTATAAATATGCTGAAGACCACCAAAACTGAAACTGTGATAAAGTACTTGAAGACCACTGAGACTGTAACTGTGACAAAGGACTTTTAAACCAGGCAGACTAACTGTGATAGAGGACTCGGAGACCACGCAGTCTAACTGTGATAGAGGACTCGGAGACCACTCAGTCTAACTGTGATAGAGGACTCGGAGACCACTGCAGTCTAACTCTGATAGAGGACTCGGAGACCACTCAGTCTAACTGTGATAGAGGACTCGGAGACCGCGCAGTCTAACTCTGATAGAGGACTCGGAGACCACTCAGTCTAACTGTGATAGAGGACTCGGAGACCGCGCAGTCTAACTCTGATAGAGGACTCGGAGACCACTCAGTCTAACTGTGATAGAGGACTCGGAGACCACTCAGTCTAACTGTGATAGAGGACTCGGAGACCGCGCAGTCTGTGACTGTTTAAGGCTGGATGAGCGCCCCCCCCCCTCTCACCATGAGGGCTTTGTCCATGTAGAACTCCTTGCCCGGCGTGCCGTCGTTGTACTTGGTGTCGATGGCGAAGCAGAGGAACAAGACGTCCACCACGATCTCGAAGATGGAGAGGAAGCAGTGGGCCACCAGGAAGGAGAAGAGACACACGATGAACAGGGGCAGGAGCCACTCCGCAAAGTCCCTCTGGTAGTTGAGCAGCAGCACGCCGGCGAACGCCGTGGACGTCACTATCAGCACCTGCAGGTCAGCGAGGGAACACTGGGGTGACTCACTGCTCCGAGAAACAGGCCGATGGATAAAATAATTGTTTTATACATCGCCTTGACAAGAATTCACAGACGTTTCCTATGCAAATAAACATGCCCCTCCCATCCACCGCTCCACCCTCCCCTGCAGCTATCAATTCATCCAACCCTCTCCCCTCCACCCCTCCCATCCATCGGCCCCTTCTCCCATCCCTCCCTCTCTCTCTCCCATCCATCGGTCCCTTGTCTCCATCCATCCCTCCCTCTCTCTCTCCCATCCATCGGTCCCTTCTCTCCTATCCATCCCATCCCTCCCTCTCTCCTCTCCCATCCATCGGTCCCTTTCTCCCATCTATCCCTCCCTCTCTCTCTCCTCCCATCCATCGGTTCCCCTCTCCTCTCCATCGGTCCCTTCTCCCATCCATCCCTCCCTCTCTCTCTCCCTCCCATCCATCGGTCCCTTGTCTCCATCCATCCCTCCCTCTCTCTCCCATCCATCGGTCCCTTCTCCCATCCATCCCTCCCTCTCTCTCTCCCTCCCATCCATCGGTCCCTTGTCTCCATCCATCCCTCCCTCTCTCTCTCCCATCCATCGGTCCCTTCTCCCATCCATCCCTCTCCCATCCATCCATCCCTCCCCCCTCCTCCTGGCCTATCTACTCAGCCCATACCTTCCCCAGGAACAGGACGAAGTCTCCCACGGCGTTGATGGCCGCCACCCTCAGAGCGTTCTCGACCAGGATGACGAAGGCATCGCGGGCTGAGGTGCAGAAGCTGGTGCTGTTGATGGCGGTCGCTGCGTAGGCGTTCTGTACCCAGAGGAACGTAGAGGGAATGGAAGGACTGCTGACTCACAGCTATCAAGCTAGCTTACATTTGAGATTTTTCTTCTGTCTGCCCAGTCATGTGTGCCGGGAGATTAAATGCCTTGGTGTGTTTGACAATGACATTCATTAAAAATATTCGTAGGAGTCCCTTTATGGACAGGAGAGTGCAGTGAGACAGCAACGTCGGTGTTAAGATTGAGGGAACAACACGTAGTATACTACCGCAGATTAGAATCAAACCATCTGCCTATGTGGTACATAGGCTACCTGACAAGGACTTTTAGCATGTACTGGGGTACTGTATATCATGGCTTTATTGTAAACCGTTGCCATGTACTTGTGGGAGAGAGGGGAAAATGGTTCTTGCAAACATGCAAGCCACTTTGTAGAGAGTTTAGGCCTCATGTGTGTCTGCGAAAGAAAGAGAGCGAGGGCGAGCTGAGGAAATGAAGAGTTTGAGATGAAATAAAGGGATAAACACGCAGAGGTAATGAGGATGAGATAAAAAGAGCCACGAACAAAAAGGGACAGGGTGCCAGATGGAAGAGAGGGTTAAAAAAAAGGATGAAAGTAAGGTAGAAAAAAGGATGCATAAACACCCAAAACACCCTTAAATGAAAACACAGAACCAACTGGAACGGAACGCAGTAAAAAAAAAGAAAAAGGTATGACAGAACCCCGAACAGAGCGAACTTATTGGCGGTGGTACCTGATTGAGATAGTTGAGGCACTTCTCCAAACACCACAAACAGCAGATGCAGGTCTTCAGCAGACAGCGGGCGCACGCATTCTCCTAACATGAAGAGAGAGAGAGAGCGAGGAAGAGTTAGTCGGGCGGATGATTAATGAGGAGGAGGAAAGGAGAGCGAGGGGGATGAGAGAACATCAGAGAAGGGAACCCAGGCTTGTCACTCAAGAAGCTTCCCGCTGTCTCCCCCTTGAAGACATGACCAGGAAGGGGACGAGACACCTTTCACTGGCAGCTTTACCGGCTGCCGCTGGAAGCGGTGTTCTTTCAGACCTCAATTATTTTATGTTCTGCAGTGACCAGAGGTGGAACATCCCGGTTGAAAGAGTAGAAACTCCTTCCCACTCGCGCTCAAGCACAGTCTGAATCAGATCATTAGCAACACATGCTAGCAAACTGAGCCGGCTCGATGCGCAGGGTGGTGAGAACCGTGGACTCCTGTTTACTTTGGGTGAGCGTGCTTTTATCTCCCCAAGATGCCAAACACATCCCCCTTGTGAGAATTAAAAACACATTGACCCTGAGTGTGTAGTTCATTGGTACCCTGGAAATCCAGAGTTCTCGCGAGAGCAATTTGAATTTGCTCAGCGAGTCACTCTGGGAATGATTAATATACTCACTCCCCAATTCCCCTGGTCCAGAACATTAACTTATGACATCGGTGTATGTGATATAGACGGGCCGAAAGCGTTGATGTTTTACCGACCGGATACGGCAAGAGTCTCATCTATTGGTTAGCTCCAGCTGGTCTGGATACGTCACCCCTTGTATTCTTCTGATTGGTCGTAGACTTATCCAATGTGTGTTATCCAGCGATGTTTTCAAATACATGCGTGGTGCGGCCCCTCGAGTTGGGCCGTTTTCATTACTCGTTACCGGGCCCTACAGCTTTCTAGATGAGGGTCTGGATATCCAGGCTGGGTAATGGGAGCTCTGGTCCAGGTTCTAATGAAAGTGTGAGTTTGAGGGTGTGTGTGTGTGTGTGTGTGTGTGTGTGTGTTGTGTGTGTGGTGTGTGTGTGTGTGTGTGTGTGTGTTGGTGTGTGTGTGTGTGTGTGTGTGTGTGTGTGTGTGTGTGTGTGTGTGTGTGATGACTACGGTTCACGTCGGGGGGGGGGGAGCTCTAGATAGTGACAGGTGTTCGTCTAAGTCGTAGAGTGAGATGGGCAACAGGACTGTTGATGGCACCCTTCTGGATTCTGATTGTAAACAACTGCTCATTTCCGTGTTCATATATAATTACAATTACAATTAGGGCAGACACTTTTATCCAAAGCGGTTAATACACACATTGACACACCGACGGTAGAGTCAACCATGCAAGGCGACAGCCAGCTTGTCAGGAGCAGTTAGGGTTAAGTGTCTTGCTCAGAGACACATCAACGCTCAGCTAGGAGGAGCTGGGGATCGAACTAGCAACCTTTTGGTTACAAAACAACTCCTCTGCCGCCTGAGCTAAGCCAACCCCTATATAAAGCATCCATATCCACGCTGTACCCCAGAGGTGGATCCCACACAGGCCGCCTGGGGCCGCGTACCTTTCCTTTGAGCTGGTTGTGGAGGTACATGAGGACGAGGCGGGGGACCTTGACCAGCGTGATGATGAAGGAGCCCTTGGCCACGGTGCCCAGGTGGTATCGGAGCAGTCGCAGCACAGACGACAGGATGGGAGTCAGCGGGAGTCGGTTCTTATCCCTGAAGCGGAAAATAAACACAAAGTTACTTTGATTCCTTCAAGAAATTGTCTTAAGCAAGAAACCCATGATATGCACTGAACAAGTCTGGAGCTGAGTCTCTAGAGCCATCAGTGCCACTTACTCTCAGACACACCATCTCCATGGTTACAGCATCGATTGTCACGGCATCTCCGTTGTTACAGTATCTTTCCTTGGTAACTGCATCTCTCCCTAGCAACCGCATCAGTATTAACAGCGCTGCTGCTCGACAGTATCTCCATCATGCCAGCATCTCTCCCTCATAAGAGCCTGTCCCCCTGGTGTAAGCATATGCCCCTGACTACAGCATCTCTCCCTGGTAACAGCATCATGCCCCTGACTACAGCATCTCTCCCTAGTAACAGCATCTGTCCCCAACTACAGCATCTCTCCCTAGTAACAGCATCTGTCCCCAACTACAGCATCTCTCCCTAGTTACAGCTTCTGTCCCCAACTACAATATTTCTCCCCAGTAACAGTCTCTGTCCACCCACTACAGCATCTCTCCATAGTAACAGCATCTCTGCCACCCTACAGGATCTCTCCCTAGTAATAGCCTCTGTCCCCCAGCATATCTCCCTGGTGGCAGCATATCTCCCTGGTAGCAGCATCTCACCCTGACTACCGCATCTATCTTTGGTTTCAGCATGTCTCCCTATTAACAGCATGTCTCTGGTAATGTCATGCATTCCCCTATTGACAGCAGTTTATCCTTTGTTAAACCACCTGCCTGTGTACAGCATCTCTCCCCAGTTAGAGTCTGCATCGACCCACAGCAAAGCACGTAATAGTCCAGTACGGTACCGTAGGTTACGTTACACTATGTAACAGTCACGGCCCACCTGGTGAAGTAATAGGTGACCACGGCCCCGGCCACGGTCATCTGCTGGCAGGCCAGGATGAACTCGCTGATCCACACCAGGCCCACCGCGTGGTACCAGGTCAGGTACTGCAGCGTCCCCGTCAGACGGAACTCTGTGAGGCCCGTCTCCTCGCTCTGCTGCGGGTTCCCTGGAGAGTACAGAACCAAGCGCCGGTAAGGTAAGACAGAACGGTCCCACCGATGGATGGAGCAAAGCGAGTGGAGGGAAACAGGCCAAATGAAGAAGGACCACAGAGAACGGCATCAGCCGAGGGCTGAGGCTTTTTGCTACACTTTGCTCAGGTTGGAAGAAAACAGGAGAAGCTTAAATTGATCGATTATTGCCTGGAATGAATTATGAAGTGCCCGCATACGCACGTAGAGTGACTACAAATGCAGTCCATTCACCCAGCAATAAACACACACACATAGACCCAGACACAAATACACATACACACACACACATCAAGAAAATCAAACACATCCACCCACTGAAACCCCAACATACACACACATCCACGTATCACACTCACCCACACATACAAACCCCAACACATACCCCCACACACGCAACCCCCGCCCCCCCGCCCCATTTCCATTTAGGGTATTTAGCAGACACTTTTATCCAAAGCGACTTACAATAAGTACATTTGTCATAAGAAGTGCAACAATATATCGCTGTCGGTACAGAAAGGATGTTCACAGAACCAAGTGCAAGTACAACAATCGCTAGGCTAACCAATTCCCTGTGTTACAGCAATGATAGCAGCTACTGCAGTTGCTACACAGTTAAGTACTATAATACAACACAATACAATACAATACAACACAGTGTACAATGGTGGCCAGAGGGGGGAGGGTGGCTATGCAGAGTCGAGGTGGACTCTGAACAGTTGAGTCTTGAGTCTTTTTAGGAAGATAGTGAGCGACTCTGCGGTCCTGAGAACGGCAGGGAGCTCGTTCCACCACTGAGGATCCCAAAACCGAGAAAAGTTGTTGACGGTTGCTGAACCGACCTATGCTAGCTCTTAGCGATGGCTGTACCAGACGTCCAGCTGAGGTAGTTGAGCGGAGGGATCGAGCTGGGGTGTGTAGCTTTAGCAATGCTTGGAGGTAGGCAGGGGCAGTTCCATCGACTGCCTTGTATGCCAGTACCATTGTCTTAAATTTGATGCGAGCTACTACAGGGAGCCAGTGGAGGTCCCGGAAGAGGGGGGTCACATGGGAGAACTTCAGTAAGTTGAACACGAGGCGCGCTGCCGCGTTCTGGATGCGCTGCAAAGATTAAATCGCAGAGGCAGGAAGACCAGCCAGGAGTGAGTTGCAGTAGTCGAGGCGGGAGATGACCAGTGATTGGACTTGAAGCTGAGCTGCTTCCCTTGTGAGGAAGAGCCGGATTCTGCGGAGTCCGGAAGTGCAAATCTGCAGGATCGGGCCGCCACAGTGATGCTTGAGGTGCATTATAACTGATTGTCCAATACCACACCGAGGTTTCTGGCAGTTGGAGAAGGAGATACAGTGATGTTCTCAATGGTGACCAGTAAGTCCATGTGTGGGCAATCTTTCCCTGGGATTAGGAGGAGCTCGGTTTTGTTGAGGTTAAGCTTCAGGTTAAGCCTCACGTCCGCCAGACATTCCGATATGCGTGTTGCAATCAGGGCTTTATCAGATGAGGGGAAAGAGAGAAATAGCGTAGAAATAGAAATAGAGTGTCGTCAGCATAGCAGTGATAGGAAAAGCTGTGTGATGCAATTACAGAGCCCAGAGATCTGGTATAGAGGAAGAACAGTAGAGGCCCCAGTACAGAGCCTTGAGGGACCCCAGATTCAAGCGTGCAAGGTTTGGACAAGGAGCCATTCCATGTCACTTGATAGGTGCGGTTCATCAGGTAGGATGTGAACCAGGAAAGAGCAGATTCAGCGATGCCAAGTTCAGCAAGAGTGGCAAGGAGGATCTGGTGGTTCACCGTGTCAAATGCTGCGGACAGGTCGAGGAGAATGAGAACCGATGAGAGGGACGAGGCTCTGGCAGCACGGAGGGATTCCGCGAGGAGAGCCGTCTCAGTGGAGTGTGCCTTCTTGAAGCCTGACTGGTGAGGGTCAAGCAGGTTGTTAGATGAGAGATAGGAGGACAGTTGGTTAGCAATGGCACGTTCCAGTGTTTTAGAGAGGAATGAAAGAAGAGATACCGGTCTGTAGTTCTGGATGTCGTTGGTATTAAGAGTTGGTTTTTTGAGGAGAGGCTTTATTCTGGCAGTCTTGAAAGATGCTGGAACAATGCATGAAGTGAGGGAGGAGTTGAGATGTGAGGTGAGAAATGGCAGGGTGACGCTTGAGACATCCTGGAGAGAGGAGGGGATAGCGTCAAGGGGGCAGGAGGTGGCATGGTTAGATGTTATTATTCTGTTGACCTCGTCAGAGGTGAGAGGGCTAAATTGGGTAAAGACGGAGGAGGAGGGGATTGGAGGAGGGAGGATGGAGGCAGGGATGAAAGAGGAGCTGATGTCCTTCACTTTCTGGGTAAAGTAGGTAACAAAGTCATCAGCAGTGAGGCAGGAGGTGGGAGTGAGGGAGGGTTGAGGAGGGACGAGAACAGGGGAAACTGTTTCCTGGAGTTTGAGGCGGAGGAGTTAATTTTGGTCCAGTAGAAGGCAGATTTGGTTGTTGACACACTAGAGGTGAAAATCAGAAAGAAGGAAAAGATAGTGGGATAGATCATTAGGACAGTCTGATCTCTTCCATTTCCTCTCAGCTGCCCGCAACTTTGTTCTACAAGTCCGCAGAGGATCGGACAGCCAAGGAGGAGGGAGCCAAGGAGGATCTGGTCTGGAGTGGAAGGGACAGAGGGAATCCAAGGAGGAGAGGGAGGATAGCAGAGTGTCTGAAGATTCCTCTGTAGATAGTTGAGAGAATCGTTCGATAGGAGGTAGTGAAGACAGAACAGTAGAGGCAAAGATAGAGGGAGAGAGGGATTTGAGGTTACGGCGAGTGGTGACAATGTGTGGACTAGAGAGGAGGGGGGGGAGAGGATTTCAAGGGGAGAGAAAAATCAACAAAGTGATGGTCAGACACGGGGAGTGGGGTAACGGAGAGAGCAGAGGTGCCGCAGGACCTAGTGAACAATAGGTCAAGCTGGTTCCCGGCCCTGTGTGTGGGAGGAGAAGGGGCGAAAAAGTTGGTTAGTTCGGGTGAGTGCAACTTCTCTGGCAGGATGTTGAAGTCGCAGAGGATAACGAGTTGTGTGCCATCCTCAGGAAAGCAGCTGAGGAGGGCGTCCATCTCATCATAGAAGTCACGGAGGGGACCTGGAGGACGGTAGATCACCACAATGGAGAGCTTGATAGGAATGGTGACAGTGACAGCGTGGAGTTCAAACGCAGATCTAGCGGAAGGACCTGGTAGGACCACATGGGCGAGATGAGGAGTCCGGTCCCTCCTCCTCGCCCGGATGGTCTAGGGGTATGCGAGAATGAGTAGACGGTGGAGAGGGCAGCAGGAGTAGCCGAGTGTCTCTTGGAGTGATCCAAGTCTCTGTCAGGGCCAGGAAGTGAAGGGTCATGGGGGACGCGTAAGCTGAAATCGAGTACGCCTTCTTGACCGCCGATTGGCAGTTCCAGAGTCCACCCATCACCTCAAGGTCAGTGTAAGCATAGGGTAGGTGGATGGCACAGATGAGACGGGTTACTGCCCCGAGCAGAAGAGCTATGGTAACGCCGTCTACGGGTGGAAATCCTGACAAAGAGTGAAGTACGACACATAGCTACAACAGGGCAGGTGGCCTCCCCGGGCTTCCTCGAGGGACTCCACACACAGAGACTCCCTTGGTCTTTGTTTCCCGGGTCTTCACTCCCACAGAGAGACTCCCTTAGTCTTTGTTTCCCGGGTCTTCGTTTGCTGGGTCCTGACGCTACAGCTGACGCTAATAATAGCTAGCCCTTAAGTGGGCAAGGTAGCTCATCTATCAAGGCTTTTGTTCCCACCCAAGTGGCAGAAACTAGCAAGAATGACCACTTAACTGATCACAACAGCACAGGTCTAAATCACACTGCAGTAACAGATGGAAAGTTAGAACAAGCAATCGTAATTCTAAACACTAAGAATCTTAGTTACCAAACTCACCGACAGCCAGATATGAAACAACCTTCTTGTAAGACAAAATGTATTATACTGGCCCCCGGCGGGGACATACCGGTAGTCCCGAGGAACAGCAGCACGAGGACCCAGTAGATCCAGAAGACCAGGAGGGCCAGGAAGGTGCAGAAGGGCTGAAGCGTGAGCAGCGGCAGGTGGATGAACACCTTGCCCGCCACGTGGAACAGGGCGATGGTCAGCGCGACACGCTTCCTCATGAACAACATCAGCAACAACAGGATCACCTGGAGGAGGGAGGCGGAGGGGAGAGAGAGAGAGAGAGAGAGAGAGAGAGAGAGAGAGAGAGAGAGAGAGAGAGAGAGAGAGAGAGAGAGAGAGAGAGAGAGAGAGAGAGAGAGAGAGAGAGAGAGGAGAGAGAGAGAGATGAGAGAGAGAGAGAGACAGAGACAGAGACAGAGAGAGAGAGAGAAAAGAAAGGAA
>OLKM01000948.1:67816-80747 GCA_900291075.1 Melanogrammus aeglefinus | reverse complement strand
GAGAGAGAGAGAGAGAGAGAGAGAGAGAGAGAGAGAGAGAGAGAGAGACAGAGAGAGAGACAGAGAGAGAGAGAGAGAGAGAGATAAAAGGATGGAGAAAAGAGGGGAGGGAGAGAGGCAGGGAGAGGGAGGGTAGAGAATAGCAGGGAGAGAAAAAGGGCGGGGCAGGGAGAATGAGACAGATAAAGAGAGATAGAGGGAGAGATAGAGAGAGACAAAGAGAAGCAGTGGTAGAGAGGCAGGGAGAGAGAAAGATAGAGGGAGAGATAGAGGGAGAGAGGCAGGGAGACAGAAAGGGGGGACAGAGCGAGGGTAGAGATAGGGAGAGTAGGACAGAGGGGGAGAGAGAAAGAAAGGAAAAGCGATAGAGAGAGAGGGTAAGAGAGTGAAAGAGATTAGGAGTGAGAGCGGAGGAAAGGGAGAGATTCAGAGAGAGAAAGGGGAGACAGAACAAAGGAAGTTAAAAACAGAATGATCAAAGCGTTATAATAAAGATAAACTCGAAACGTGATGCATTGTTTTTATTAAATATACCAACTGTTCTAGTTTTTGGTTGACTTAAAACATGATGGAAAGAACAGGATAGAACAGGATATCACCGTACAGAACAGGATGAAACCGGATACAACAAACAAGATGGTTCTTCCTACTCTACAGTCTCTCTTTTGAGGGTTGAGACGTACCGTGAAGACGGTGGCGGAGGCAGCATAGACCAGCAGGGCCTGTCTCTTGTCCAGGTCCAGCTCTGCCTCCTCGCTGGTTTCCTTGGCAACTCGGGGAGCAGTGGTGTTGGAGAACAACCGGTGGTCGATGTACAGCCACCACAGTACACTCGTTCCGGCTGAGAACACATCGGCCACACGGACCACTGTCACGTAATGTCTGTCAAATTAGCTTTTTACTAGAATGATCACACAGCCTTTTAATGCACTTACTCAGAGTTAAGACTTAGAAGGTAGCTTTGGAAATAATTGGTTTGGCTGATTTTGTTGAAGGTAACCAGGCATAAAATGGATTTTCTGACATAAAGCTTTTACATCAGATGTATTAATGGCCCTTTGGCAAGAACCATTAAACCAAGACATCTGTGTGGCTCTTCTGTCAAATCCATTCCATCGAGGCATCCCTCGGTTTATTGGTAAGCAAAAAAAAACAAGACTTCTTTTTGGTGGGACAGGAAGTGACCCCCCGCGACTTGTCAGTCAGACAGGAAGTGAGCTCACCGAGGGAGCCCAGGACGACCATGGCGGTGAGGATCCAGACCAGCACGGCGGAGATGTAGCGGATGATGACCATCAGGATCATGGAGAGACCTGCAGGACACCGAGAAAGACACACTATCCCCGTCAGTCCCTCCAGGGCTTGGCTGACATATTTGGTCATTGTTGCGGTTGAAAATCCAGATTCTTATGAAAAACGTAAAGTCTTTTGCAATGCTTTGTGTGTTTTTTCTTTTCGCCACACCTCTTCGGCTGCCATTATAGCACATTCGTGTTGCTTGGCCGTTTTTGTCATCATCATAGCTGGTGTCCAGACTAATAGCAGAAAGAAAAGTCCCCCTTTCAAGTAAATAACAGCAATTACCTGTCATTTCTGTAGCTCTGAATGCAATCTAAGCACCTACCAAATTTCATCCTGTGCAACATTGCCACTTTCATTCCCTTTCCAAGTCCATCCAACATCCCTCTTACCAAACAGCACTCCTTGGACTGATATACAGCAGACGAACTCGCTAATTGTGAACAGAACCGCATAGCACTTTGTAGCATTGTAGTCATTAAGAATGTCGCAAACTTCATCCCCCACAAAAGCGTGTTTCAGCTGTTGTTTTGGCCCCCTGGCCAAGCCGTCATTGTAAACAAGAATCTGCTCCCAATTGACCTGCCTGGTTTGAGATGGGTTGAGTCAACACATCGATACTATACCACCTCCCCACCTATCACCATGACAAGTGATCTCGTCTCAAATCCTCCGGCTGCCCACGAGACGAGATCATGTCCCCCCGCCTCACCCTGGAAGATGCTCTCCAGTGGGACACTGACACAATGACTCAGCGCTCTTTAATTTCTGTTTCCATGGAGCGCTGCCATTTCCTTGGCTGCCGCTGTGTGATCTGCCGACCGGGCTCAAGCTCAGCAACACAGCAGCGAAACAGCAGACACCACCGTCATTAAAGGGGCCACGACACCCTTTCTCCACCCCGTGCTGCGGCCGTGGGAGAGGCACATCACAAGTCGATGTGAGGGTACCTCGTTGCTGATTCAATTCATCCTGCTCCTGTTCATGATGAATGGTAAATGGACTGCATTTCGATAGCGCTCTTCAGAGCACTGGCCCCTCAAAGAGCAGTCGGCCGTGCGAGGTGACAGGCGGTCGCCGGGAGAAGGTAGGGCTAGCCCTTTAGCAGGGAGGACTGAACCAGAAACAGTCCTTCACCCCGCCGTTTTCCTTGGCAGCTTTTCAGGAATTCCTCCGTAATGATGGACTCTTTGCAAAAACGCATCTAGCTGTGGAAATGCTTTAGTATATATTCCAGGCCTATGGGTGGCGCTGTTTCTCCACCAAAAAAAGAAGGAGAGGGCGGAGCATGCACATCAAGCCTGCTGTGTACAGACATACAGTCGAGGAGGAGAAACCGAAGAAGAAAATACTTGAGAATTTACAGTTAGTAATTTAATTTAGGGGCTGTATCTAAAGCTACAAAAATAATACAAATCAAATCAAACAAAAACAATTAGAGGGAAATCTCACGTTGCCCACCTGGTGGGGGGGCGACGACGTCATCGTTTGTTTATCTGGGGATCACGCGAATCCTAACACGAAAGCGCAGGGGGCTGTTTTTCTCGGTTGCACCCTGAGACCTGGTTTCAAAAAAGTGTGTTTGCAGGCACCGAAAACGCCGGGTCCATCTGGGCGGCCCCAACGTGTAACGTCAGGGCCTGAAACCAGACAACCCACGCTACATCGTGAGCCACACACTTAACAACCGTATCTCGCTGTAGGTATCTCCTTAGTTTAGTCTTCTTATGGAGAAGAAGTGTGTCCTCTTTGTTTAAAACAACATCCTATATGTGTCTTTGATTCACAATTCCTTTCTTGTTCTTGTTGTGTCGTGTCTCTCCATAGACAGAGCTATATAGTTGTATTGATATCTGGGGCGATACAGACCATGTGTGTTTAAAAGTGGGTGTCAAGCCCAGAACGTACGCTGGACAGATCAACCTACCCAACCCAAGTCCCCACCCAGGTAGCTTTTACAATGCATCTTTGAGATGATAGGTTTCCCCAACCAGCCAACCAGTTGGGACGCGGGGGGAAACAGGCCTGCGTGGATCCTTGGAGAACCCCAGGTTGTGCTCACCTAGAGCCAGCAAACAGAGGCCCACGATGATCTCCTTGCTGGCCATCACGCCGGCGATCAGCCGGTGAAGGACGCTGTTGTCGCTGACGAACGTCACCACTGCCTCCGCAAACTTAGCGTAGCAGGAGACGTCCACGGGCGTGCAGCGGTTGAACACCGGCAGCGCTTTGCTGAGAGAGCCAGAATCAGAGACAAAGACAGAGACAAAGCCAGAGCCAGAGAGAGAGAGAGCCAGAGAGAGAGAGAGAGAGAGAGAGAGAGAGAGAGAGAGAGAGAGAGAGAGAGAGAGAGAGAGAGAGAGAGAGAGAGAGAGAGAGAGAGAGAGAGAGAGAGAGAGAGAGAGAGAGAGAGAGAGAGAGAGAGAGAGAGAGAGAGAGAGAGAGAGAGAGAGAGAGAGAGAGAGAGAGAGAGAGAGAGAGGAGAGGAGAGGAGAGAGAGAGAGAGCGAGAGAGAGAGAGAGAGAGCCAGAGAGAGAGAGAGCCAGAGAGAGAGCCAGAGAGAGGGGGGGGGGGGGGGTGGAAAGGTAGGACAGAGATATGCAGATGAGGTCGCGGGACATTGCTGACTTCTAAGCTGTAGATATTTGATTACAGTACATTTTTTGATTTAACGATTTTGAAGGGCGAAGGTCCCTCTATATAAACAGACCGCCACGTTATTGGTTGCCACTAGCATAGCACTGCCAACAGCGCCGCTGGCACCCATTTATATCACAGATGTTTGACAGATTGGATTAAAACGACGTGGAGGGGCGGCAGATGCACAGCCATGTCAGCAAGGCGCGTGCCCACGCCGGTCCTACCTGGGAGGAACAGGAAGCTTGGGGCATTTGTCGAACCTCTCTGGGAGGCCGGGGTACTTATGCCCCGCCAGCTCGTAGGAACACAGCTCCGATCCTGGAGGAACCACAAGCAGGACACACAGTGACACTGAGCTCCTCACACATTGTGTAACACTAGGTGTGAGGTTAGATAAGCCGTTTAAAAAGACCCTCCCCTGTGGACATCACAGATGGGCGCGTCCACCCAGACTTACGATGGACGGCTCAATCCCACGCCCCCGCCTGCCGTGTGGTTAAACACAATTCTCTAGATTCAAGACCAGTCGGAGTAAGATACAGCGCACCCACAGAGTTAGTTGACAGTATTAGTTGAATAAGTGGGGGGGAGGGAGAAGGGAGACAGGGAACCATAGATCCAGCTGAGTCACACCCTGTCACATGACACCCCCCCCCCCCCCATCCGCAGGCATCTTGGCAGCGTCGCGGGCCAGAGAGGAGCTAACAATAGGAGCAGCACAGGCAGAGGTGGGACTGGACTTAACGCAGCCTTTGTTAATGTACTGCCACACAGAGCCCACTGAGAACATCTGTGTGTGTGTGTGTGTGTGTGTGTCAGTACATGTGTGTGTGTCTCACGCCTGAGCTGTGGTGTGTGTGTGTGTGTGTGTGTGTGTGTGTGTGTGTGTGTGTGTGTGTGTGTGTGTGTGTGTGTGTGTGTGTGTGTGTGTGTGTGTGTGTGTGTGTGTGTGTGTGTGTGTGTGTGTCATCCATCTAACTTAAGGCTGTTCACCCGGGTGACCTCTCTCTCTCTCTCTCTCTCTCTCTCTCTCTCCTCTCTCTCTCTCTCTCTCTCTCTCTCTCTCTCTCTCTCTCGCTCTCCCTCTCTCTCTCTCTCTCTCTCTCTCTCTCTCTCTCTCTCTCTCTCTCTCTCTCTCTCTCTCTCTCTCTCTCTCTCTCTCTCTCTCTCTCTCTCTCTCTCTCTCTCTCTCAATGGCTCCTTACAGCTCAACGGTTGACCAACAAACTTTAGCACTACAGAGAAAGAGGTTCCTTCCAGGAGAGAGAGGGTGCAAATGTAAAATAAAAAAACTCAAAATTTCCCCTCTGGGATTGCTAACTCTTCTCTAATACAACTATTGTAATTATCTAATTATCTAATCATCAAGCGTTTCATTACATTCCACGTTGCTCTGCTTCCTCCAGAGAACGTATTCAACACCCGTCGTGTTAATACTTCCCCTCCACCTGCTGAATTGGCTTCGGCACAAATTAACCCAATGACACCACCACTGAGAAGGGGTGCCCCGCTAACGCTCTCGGGGTGGTTACCACGTTATACGACATCACCGGCTGGTTGATGCTTCAGCGCAACTTGGCCATGCATTGAATCCATATCCCCAATACCTGCTAACCTTCCAACCCGGTCTCACGAAAATACGTGACACTGTCACGTTATTTTAATCTATTGTTCGTGATCAGGGACACGTATTTTCAAAAATTTTGTGTCAAAAAGCACAATTTTCAAGCTCATGTATCTCAATTGGAAGTATTTGTCGTGTCACTGAGCACGACTTCCAAACTAAGGTTCTGTCCGGCAGCGTTCTCCCTAACGTCCCTGAAGGAGCTCCGTACAGAACATTGATTGTTATAGTGTTATATTGAAATTGTCTGCGATAACTAACAATGTGACAGCTTTTGGCCACCCGTTTCTACTTTCGCCTTTGATTCTGAGAAATTGTAACAATTCACGGATATATTAAATGCAGGTGCGCTGCTCTGTAGACATGAGTTGGAAAATTGTGCTTTTTGACACAAAAAAATTGAAAATACGTGTCCCTGATCACGAACAATAGATTAAAATAACGTGACAGTGTCACGTATTTTCGTGAGACCGGGTTGAACCTTCAGGTACTTCTCTCAGGCTCCTAGTAAACAGTGATGCTTTCTCTTTTTGGTCGGTTTTAATTCTTAGTTCCATGGCTCACCGTTGAGCATGGCGAAGGTCTTGAGGTCCTCGTAGGTCTTCATCTCCTCGCCGGGGCATAGTGACACGCACAGCGCCAGGGATTTGATCTTCCTCTGGACGATGTCGATGTTACAGGGGTCCAGGAAGAAGACGTATCTAGTGGGAACGGCAGAGCAGACGAACGGCCATGATGAGACCAGGTAGGGGTTAGACGGTGAACACAGAAACAGGCCATGAAGGAGCAGGTAGGGGTTAAGCACCTCGCTCTGGGGTGCCTTCGGGTTATTTGAGGACGTCAGGGATGGAACCTAGCACCTTATGACTGGGCGTCGAACACACTTTACTACTAGACTAT
This sequence comes from Melanogrammus aeglefinus, assembly GCA_900291075.1. NCBI lineage: Eukaryota > Metazoa > Chordata > Actinopteri > Gadiformes > Gadidae > Melanogrammus > Melanogrammus aeglefinus. Next base: position 74,284 of record OLKM01000948.1, on the reverse strand, counting down.
CTTAACCCACTGGGAGATAATGAAGCTGTTGTCCACTTCGGAGCAAACCATTAGCTTGGCTGGTCCGGTAATCCGGTGGGATTAATTGTTTCCTGCATTTCCTCTCTGACGACATTTCCAAAACCCAGACTGGCGGTCATTACATTTAACTCTGTAGATGATCTCTGGATCGAAACAGGAAGGAAATGTCGAAGAAATGCATATAGGCATGCTTTCATAAAACATTTACACAATGATTAAGGAGGGTCTGGGTTTTCTTCGATGACACACACAACACAGACACAAGCACAACATTTCACATTCAAAAACCAGTCCTCCCCCCTTCCACCCCCAGTAAGACCAGCCAAAGATATTAAGGAGGGAGCTCGGTATGCCAAAGGTGGGGAGCGAGCGTGTGACCAAGACACAACAACAAACACTATTGGAGAGCTGACCTACGTAGCCTCGACCCCCCCACCCTGCTGGCCTCCGCCCACTGTGTTGTCCAGGGGCCAGACAATCATTCCTTCATGGATAGATGATGATAAAATGCAGTGTGGAGAGAGAGAGAGACAGAGATACAGAGAGAGAGAGAGAGAGAGGAGAGAGAGGGAGAGAGAGAGGAGAGGAGAGGAGAGAGAGAGAGAGAGAGAGAGGAGAGGGAGAGAGGAGAGGAGAGAGAGAGAGAGAGAGAGAGAGAGAGAGAGAGAGAGAGAGATGAGGCCATCATCCCAGGCACAGAGCCAACGGGGGGGGGCTTATAATGGAAGGCTTCATGGGAGGTCATCTGTCTGACACACTGTACAAGCAAAGGAGCTGGCCACACACCGACAACAAACACATAAACACACACAATTGTCCTATGAGTTGTTCCATGGGCTACAAAAGGGAGCGCGCCCCATGAAGCCAGACACATGCAGACACTTAGGCCCCGTCCACACGAACCCGGGTAATTTTGAAACCGAACTTTTATGAACCCCGGTTAAAAATTTTTTTGCGTCCACACCACCGGTTTCATAAAAAATAACTCCGTCCACACGAGACCGCAAATCCGCCTCAAACGTGCATTCCAAAGCAGTAGGTGGCGATAGCACTCCAAACAGGAAGGCCATTTAGCCAATCACAAGGCTGGAAAAATTCATACCGGAAAAACAACAATGGCGAACCGAGGCCGGGCAGATTCCTTCGTGTGGACGGACAGCGAAGTTGAGTTACTTCTCACAAGAAAATGTGGATTGGGAGTCGTGTCAGTCCAAGATGATAATCTGATGATCTGATGATAGTCAAGTGATACGTTGGTCTCCATGGATACTACTTATACTGTTTACCGTCACACAGTGTGACGTCAAACAATGTCGACAAAGAACCAAAAAACTGCGGTTTTCCTGTCCACACGTGACTGCTGAAACCGGAGTTTTCGAAAAGTTCACCCTGGACTCCGGTTACAAAAAACTCTGGTTTCAGGAGCCGACAACTGCGGTTACGTGTGGACGAACGGCGAAACCGTGTAGAGAAACACACGGTTTCAAAAAAACCGGGTTCGTGTGGACGGGGCCTTAGTGGTGGTCACAGTATAGGACCCGGCTAGGTTCTGTACCTCCTGGTCAAACAAAGTTTGATCCCGATTGTGGGCCAGTACACACATACATAATCACACCACAAAAACAGCATCTTTATGTATGCACATACATATTTTTATCATATGATGTACATGATATAGGTTTGAGTTTGGATTTTATTTGTTCTTGTACAATAATGGGCATATTTCCGAGATCTGACAGCCATTAAATGGGAGAAGCGGAATGCCTTTATTTCATCAAATAGCAAATGGGTTTAGCACAAGAGAACATCAAATTAAGAAACTGAGATTTTGATTCAATCTTCAGCCAAAGGACTTTTAAGGCCTCTATGTGTTTCTCCATCGTCTCGGTCTTTGGTTTCTGTGTGGCTGTAGATTAGACATCGCCTCGGACATTGAACTCAGTTCTGTCACAACAGAACTGAGTTCATGTTGAATTGGACCAGCCTCGGTTATTATTCCTCATGGTCCAATCTGATCTGTAATGGGGTTTTAACCAACTGTATCCTGAGGCATATGTCCAATTAAAGTGAAATTATAGTTATGGAGGAGAGTACTGCACTTGTTTATGATTCAATTGTGAGCTTGTCCTGATAAATAGAGGCCTAGTGCTGCCATAAAAAATATGGCAGCATATTTCCTAAAAATAAATTATACAATGACTCAAATGACTGAGAGCTCAGTGACGGTCATGGTGGCTTTGAAGTAGGGCCAAGATAAAACAAGAGATTTTCAGTGTTCCAAGAAAATAAAATCAGTGGATCCTAAAGCCAATCTCCTGCAGAGGGTGGAAAGAGAGAGACAGACGGACAGATCAACAGACCGGAAAGAGAGAGAGAGAGAGAGAGAGAGAGAGAGAGAGAGAGAGACAAGAGATGCAGACAGACGGACAGATCAGCAGACCGAGAGAGAGAGAGAGAGAGAGAAGACAGAGAGAGAGAGACAAGAGATGCAGACAGACGGACAGATCAGCAGACCGAGAGAGAGAGAGAGAGAGAAGAGAGAGACAGAGATGCAGACAGACGGACAGATCAACAGACCAGAGAGAGAGAGAGAGACAGAGATGCAGACAGACGGACAGATCAACAGACCGAGAGAGAGAGAGAGAGAGAGAGACAGACAGAGATGCAGACAGACGGACAGATCAACAGACCGAGAGAGAGAGAGAGAGAGAGAGACAGAGAGAGAGCAGAGAGGCAGACAGACGGACAGATCAACAGACCGAGAGAGAGAGAGAAGACAGAGATGCAGACAGACGGACAGATCAACAGACCAAGAGAGAGAGAGAGAGAGAGAGAGACAGAGAGGCAGACAGACGGACAGATCAACAGACCGAGAGAGAGAGAGAGACAGAGATGCAGACAGACGGACAGATCAACAGACCAAGAGAGAGAGAGAGAGAGAGAGAGACAGACAGAGAGGCAGACAGACGGACAGATCAACAGACCGAGAGAGAGAGAGAGACAGAGATGCAGACAGACAGACAGATCAACAGACCGAGAGAGAGAGAGAGAGAGAGAGAGAGAGAGACAGAGAGACAGAGAGGCAGACAGACGGACAGTATCAACAGACCGAAGAGAGAGCGAGAGAGAGAGACTCGCTGAACGCACCAGAGGCATAGAAAGAGAAGAGACAGAAAGATAGAGTAAGGAATAGAGGGAGAGAGACCGACACACAGAGAGAGAAAGTGAGGAGGAGGTATGAATGACAGCTGTATGGACTCTAATTGAACCCCAGACAGCTGCTGCTTCAGTGGGCTCCAGCGTGCAGCCCAACACCACATCCTCTCCTGCTGAGTACGCCGTGCGTTTCTGTATATGCGAGGGTGTTTGCATGTGCAAGAGCGAGCGCGTGCATGTATGGGCGGCTGTGAGCGTGCACGTACCGCGTGTGGGTGTGTTTGTGCGTGCGTCAGGGTGTGTTCTTGTAATAACAACAGAGTGGCCAATAGCAGCATCTCGCCATGTGCTAATGCGCCCTAATGGCTCTTTAATGTGCTGATTAGGGGCCCTTCACCCACATCCAAAGACAAAGGACACATACACCAACACGCGTGTGTGGTCATGGTGTCGGAAACGGTGCCATGCAATGGATGACATGAGGCCGCGTGCCTCATCCCCGGTATCCCCGGTTGCTGCTGCTGCTGTTCCTAGTGGGGGTTTTGACCAAGGCCCAGGGAGGAGTCCACAGCAGGTGATGGAATTCACCACGAGTCGGCGGGTGCTCCCCGGGTGTGTGGGCCGCGCTGCAGACAGGGAGCCGAACGACGGGACCGCCACGAGCGAGATCGGTATCCGTTCGAGCCGCATGCTCGGCATGTGATGACCTCCACGCCCCCACACACACACACAGACACACACACACACACACACACACACACACACACACACACACACACACACACACACACACACACACACAGTAACGATCATGGAGTTGAATGACTCTGATTGGTTGGATCATCATTGCGACAACCAGACTTATTCCAGCTCAAAGCAAATCAACCTATTTGCTTTAGTTGAAAACTACCGGGTTCAGCAGGTTTATTTTTAAATAGAGTGAATTTATCTATGACAATTTTCTAAAGTAACTGTAATTAATATGAAAACGTGCAAAAGGTTCTACCACACACACACACACACACACACACACACACACACACACACACACACACACACACACACACACACACACACACACACACACACACACACACACACACACACACACACGCACACACACACACACACACACACACTTACATCTCCAGCTATCATAGCAATGCGTAGCTGACCTCTTTGTTGATTAGCTGCGTACTTATAGTCAATAAATGGTGAACAGATGTGTTCTGCAGAGTTCCGAGTTGCTCTGAGGCAATCAGTCACAGGTGGAAGCCTCACAGACTTTGATATTCAGACTACATGCTTGTTTGACAGTTGTGGTTATTATTGGCCAACTTGATTGTGTTTAGCCTACCTATCCTTTGTTTCAACATTAGAAACATTTCGGAAATAATTGTTTATTTGGAAAAAACTTAGTGGATATCTTTCATGACTGATATCGTTTCTAAGCTAATTAGACACATGGGTGTGCCTTTGAATTCGATGAACAGATCCTCTGCTTCTCATCTTTTTTCTTGACCGAGTTGACCCAAGTCGATCAAGTTTTTTATTAAATTAAAGATATATATATACTGTATCTGTGTGGGCCTGAGTGAGTGAGGATGCGGGCCGTATGCATCCCGCAGGCCGCCAGTTGCCCATCCCTGATTTATGCAACACAATATACGTGCTAATGGTTGATACCTTTATGGAAAAAAGAGAATTCAAACAATGAACTTGGTGAGAAATTTGCTTTGTCCACACTATTCTCTAATCCTAACCCTAATTGTAGGCTGAATTCACTTATCACATATATATAAGTAACAGAGATGTTACTTTGGAGGCTGTACCCTAACATTTGGAGGCGGTACCCTAACATTTGGAGGCGGTACCCTAACATTTGGAGGCGGTACCCTAACATTTGGAGGCGGTACCCTAACATATGGAGGCGGTACTGCACTAACTCAGAATGCTAATTGCATGAAAAAGACAAAGAAGACTGAAATCGGTCATGTGACCTTGAATACAGCCCTCGAACCGTTGTAAATAATGTGCCGGACTATGTTGTCGGGAAAAAGTCAGGAAGCCTTCCCTAACCTAGTACTATGAAGTGGAATTACTTTGGTGCTTCCTACGTTGGTGAAATGGTTTTGGGAAACACTTTCCTATTAGCGGTTGATTCCCTAAGAGGTCGGTTGCGGAGGTTAGCCACTATGCCTAAGGGAAACAAACGTTACTTGGGAAACGAGCTCCTTACTTACTTTTCCCGTTGGTGTCCTTGGAGTAATAGAACACCAAGTAAAGAAACGGGGTCCTCCAGGGACCAATGAGGAAGCAGTTATACTGTACCTAGTAGCTAGCTTAGCCCAAAGGTTCTGAACATCATGTAGCAGGGCTGTGCAATTCATCACATTTTTATTGTGATTACAATTTTTGGGTTAAAAGATCTCCAAACTGATATAATTATTATTAGACATACATATTCAGACATTATTTTCGATCTGAACATTTTCTATGGAGATTTTCTGTCCCTCCACATTTTTGGGAAAAGAATGCTTAATAAATGCACAATGTTTTCAAACTCAAAAAATAATCGTTTGTAAAATCGTGATTGCAATATTGACCAAAATAATCGTGATTATGTTTCTTCCATAATCGCGTAGCCCTAAGGTGGGCCTTCTTAAGTAAGACGGCCGAACCCCCACGCTCTCGTGAAAGAACTCCCGTCTCAGGCAGCTGGCTGTTCGATGACGGTAATGGTTCACTGGTTGCCATGTTCTGGCTGTCCCCCTGAAGGACCCGTCGGGGGTCTAGGAGCATATGGGCCTGCTGGCTGCGGTCTCGGTTGAGCTGGATACACAAACACTACGTCAGGGAGCTAAAAACACCACCACCACCACCAAGGTCATGACAGTAGGGAAGGGAGGGGGTTTCACACCTTCATATGGACCCTTGGGGGGGGGGGGGATTAGAACCCGACCCCACGTCCCGAGAGGAGGGGAGAGCATGGACGACAATAGATGGCAATGACCCCATCAGTACTACAGCATCGAGAAACTGTTAGGACTGTTATAAACAATATACGCTGCAGAAACAATTCAATTTTTTGACGTTTATATTATATGTACGTATTTTAATTTGTTTTATATATATATGTTATGAAAGACCAAGTTGTCGAATATTTGCTGACAAGCTAACAACCTATTTACATAAGTAGTGTAACAACACCTTTGTCCCAAGTGATCCCAGTTCACGATCCAACCAGGTCGTGAGCATCGTGGATCCAACCCACTTACCGGCAGCTACTTG